>SJYA01002635.1:371857-382437 GCA_006410615.1 Neotragus moschatus
GACTCTTAGCGACCCCATGGACTGCAGCCCACCAGGCTCCTCTGTCCTTGGGATTTTCCAAGCAAGAGTACTGGAGTGGGGTGCCATTGCCTTCTCTGGTAAGCAACCTAACTCCCCACATTTGTGGCTGAAGGTAACTCTTTGGGATCAGCTCCTCCGTTTTGTTTTCACATTCATTCAATTACAGCGGCCCCCCTGGGTATAGACACAGAGATTAATCTGCCCCCAAGTGGCTCACAGGGGGATGCAGGAATGCAAAGAGGAAGACTGATAACACGTGATAGATGTGTGTGGCAGGCGTACCTAAGTAATGGTTCTACCAAGAGGAGGAATCCAGGAAACCTTCCCAATGGTGGGCCAGGAAGGGGCTTCCTTGAGAGTTGGGTGGGGCCAGCCAAGTGGAGAGAGGTTTGCTCTGCAGAACAGAAGCTGGGAGATTGAGGCCATAACCCTGGGTATGTATGGGGAGGCTGAAGTGTATGGATTTGCTTGTTTGGGAGGTTTGGGGTATCTGCCAACCTGTTCCTAGTGTAAGGACCAAGCTACGCAATCAGTCTTATTGGATTCCGGAGCTTTCTAATCACATCATCATTCCCAATCAGTTCTTCTGGGCAACATTCCCAGCCCTTAAACTGTCTGGCACTGGTGCCCAATTGACTTCCGGAGTCTGAGCTCTGCCTGGAAAACCTGCTCCCTACCACCACCCTAGAGTCCTGCCAGCGTCCATCCCTCTTCCCATGAACCACTCCCTGCACTGATTCCACCTCCATCCATGTTCTCAAAAGTGCACCACACTCTTCTAACTTTGGGACTCCTTTGGTACCTCCCTTGGGGCGTGAATTGTGTTCTGGCTGGTCAGTTGGATATTCAAATATTTCTTCACCCCTTTGTAGGAGGGAGCATGGCATAGTGGATGAGAAGGCAGTCTCTGGAGTCCGAGTACTCCAGCAGGAAAGGAGCTGGAAAGCTTCCTGGAGGAGGTGATCAAACTATGTCTTGAAGGGGGAATAGGAGTTTGCAACATGAAGACAGAGGGAGGAGGAAAGGAAATTCAGTAAGAGAAAGTAGCCCAAGTAAAAGGCGGAGGCTGGGGAATTCTAGACCTATTTGGATACTGGTAAAAGGCTGGATCAGATGAACTGCCCACACAGTGTCCAAGAAGGCAGCCACATCAGAGGCCCCCCGCAGATGCTGGCCCTGCGAGCATCCCAATGACCCGGTATCTTTAGCTGTCTCAACCCTCCAAAACACCAAGTCATCTCTTAAGGCGTTTTCTAACTGACCTTACCAGAGAGGAGAGTTCTGGCTGGACCCTCCTTAGCNGTTCTCAAAAGTGCACCACACTCTTCTAACTTTGGGACTCCTTTGGTACCTCCCTTGGGGCGTGAATTGTGTTCTGGCTGGTCAGTTGGATATTCAAATATTTCTTCACCCCTTTGTAGGAGGGAGCATGGCATAGTGGATGAGAAGGCAGTCTCTGGAGTCCGAGTACTCCAGCAGGAAAGGAGCTGGAAAGCTTCCTGGAGGAGGTGATCAAACTATGTCTTGAAGGGGGAATAGGAGTTTGCAACATGAAGACAGAGGGAGGAGGAAAGGAAATTCAGTAAGAGAAAGTAGCCCAAGTAAAAGGCGGAGGCTGGGGAATTCTAGACCTATTTGGATACTGGTAAAAGGCTGGATCAGATGAACTGCCCACACAGTGTCCAAGAAGGCAGCCACATCAGAGGCCCCCCGCAGATGCTGGCCCTGCGAGCATCCCAATGACCCGGTATCTTTAGCTGTCTCAACCCTCCAAAACACCAAGTCATCTCTTAAGGCGTTTTCTAACTGACCTTACCAGAGAGGAGAGTTCTGGCTGGACCCTCCTTAGCCTCCTCCTCCCCTCCTTTCCTGGGGCTCCAAGTCTGGGATTCTATCAGCCGTCTTTTTTTTTTTTTTTCATTCATTCACTGATCATTATCCTCCACCCTTCCGACGCTTCAGACAGGCCGTCCATTTAATTTTGTAAAACTAAACAGCATGCTGAGTTCTTTCAGGACGCAATCGGAGTGTGATAGGTTCTGGGGAATGTTTTTCCTGAGCGGTGAAAAATTTAATTTTTTCCCCCAGCATCGAGATGTGTCAAACATAATTTATGCCTGGACATAATTCATCCCTAAAGATAAATATTGAAACCCAAGAGAGGAGAGACGGCTGCAGAATTTCCAGGGGCCGGGGGTAGGCAAGGGGGTCTCCCTTCCTGATTCCACCAGTGGAGGGGTGAAAAAAGTGTAAACCAAACGCAAGCAAGTAGCTAACTCCACGTCTGGGCCCGGTCTCCTTGCAAAACTGCTGCAGACTTTTTTTTTTTTTTACAGGCCTCTTTTGTGTCTGTTGAACTGTTGCTCTGTCTTGCATAAAATCTCTGGCCATAGAAGTCTTCAATTAAAGTCACCTGCTGGTCTTTGTCAGCTGAGCTTGACGCTGTCAAATCAGGCAGAGCTCCTTAAGCCAATACAAGCCATTAAGGAGGACGTGAATTAGAGATCCGACATGGCAGGCAGGAGCCATCCACAATCAATTGATATCTTCCTCCGCCGGGGGCGGGGTCTCGAGGAGCCCCCTCCCCGCTGGCCTCATCCGCCGGGGCCGCTACCCCTGGATCTAATTAGGCTGAGGTTCCGCAGGTCCGAGGCTGTGCTGAAAGGCCGTCAGTAGGCGAGCCCATTAATAACTCGCCGGTGCCCTGCCTATTGTAATTGTCAGGCTGCAATTTACAGTAATCCTCCGATGCAAAAGCCTACATCGCCGCAGCTGATTGGAAATTCATACAGCCATTTGAAAGAGAAAAGCCCAAGATGCATGGGTTAAAAGGCCAAAGCACGCAAGTGTGTGTGTTGAGTGACAGACACTTTAGTACTAGCCTGGGACCATATTTTAAAAGGTCACTGAAAACTCTTGGCTTGGGCCCTCTGACAAACAATGTACGCTCCATATATTTATTTGCCATCTCTTTGTTTTTACAGCAAGCAGAATAAATGAGTTAAATGACGTTGTGCGGGCCTGCATATTGTCAGCACAGGTTATAAGTCATTATTAAACTCCATCAAATCAAACCAAACCCGGTCAAGGCAATGAGACTAAAAGTTATTTGCATTCCTTCTGTCATAAAAAATCATATCCCCTTACTCAAGACTTTCGTTTCTTTATTAAATGCAGCCACAAGAGTATTTCAGGTCTGGCAATATAAGCTCAGGGAAGCCTTCTCCGTATAACTCAGTGTAACTGCCTAGACCCTATTCCACTAAAAAGTCCCAGTTGAGCGTATCTGGGCACTCAATCAAGACATACATATTACTTTTAAATAAGATTAGCCTTTATATTTTGCTGCTTAAGTTAAAACTTTTCATGTCATTCTCTACTTTTATGTAAACTCCAACATAATTCTGTTTTAGCAAAATACTTCAAACAAATTAAAAACCTCAAGTCGAGCGTGTCCTTAACAAAAACTTTCTTAATGGCATTGCAGTCTGTTTGCTGACACTAAAACACTTTTAAATAAGATGGATTTTCCCTCCATTTCCCTGCGTTTGTAATTACGGCCATGCAGAGCTGGGTTGCGATGGCAAAAGCAGCTATCTGGACGCCAAATATGATTTGACCAATAACTTAACCGGTGACCTGCAGCAATTGTGTAAAAATTCGTTTGTCCCTGTCTCCAATTGGGTTCTGCATTAGTTGTGAAATGGAAAGTGATGGACTGGGGCTATCGGCGGGAGGAGTATTGGGAAGCCAGAGGAGGGCAGGTGGGGGGGAAGAGGGGGGCAAACGTGTCCCACTGAATGCCCCTCAGTTGACAGATCACAAAGGCTGTTGATCATGGTATCTTTCCGAACTTGACAAATGGCTGGGAGGAGGTTAGGGAGTCAAAGTAAAGAACTGGACACTGCAACCATTCCTAATCCAGAAAAGAGGTCATGGCCATTATTATGGGAGTGTGGAGACTGGAAAAGCAACGGTGTTGAAAAGTGAACTACAGGCCTTTCAGTGCTCAGTCCAGGCCACTGACCAGACAAAACGGAACTGAAGATGTGTCTGTTCTATCTGCATTTTCACATCCATTCAGTGTATTCAGTGGTACCTGCAGCCCAAAGCAGGTAATACTCCTTACATCTTACTCTTCCACTAGGCACTTCCACTTGGCAAAGGCATGCGGCAAACTGCCTGGGCACTGCCCACCTTACCCCCAGATTTCCTACACATTATCTCACTGAGGCCACCAACGATCCTCCAAGACAGGTAGAATTACCATTCCCCTGTGACAGTGACCTAAAGGAAAGCTGTGGGGTCACACCTGTGGGGTGGCAGTCAGGATTCTAAGATGCCCCCAGGAGTCCCACCTCTTGGTAGGAATACCTTGTGTATTTCTTGTCTTGAGTGTGGACAAGACCAGGGAACACGATGAGACGTCACTGTTGTGGTCAGGTTATGTTATGTGGCAAACGTGCAAGGGTTTTGCAGATGTAATTAAGGTCCCTAATCAGTTGACTCTGAGTCAGGTGTATTATCCTAGGTGAGTCACAGCTTTCCCTGAAAAGGATCTAAGTGGGAGAGTTCTCCCGCTGGCCTTGAAGATATAAGCTGCCAGGAGCTTGGCATCAGTGAAAAAAATGAATGTTGCCAACAACCATGTGAGCCTGGGAGCATCCTGAGCCCAGATAACACCTCTACTGCAGCCTCATGAGACCTGAGCAGAAGACCCACCTAAGCTGGTGCCCAGACTTCTGACCCATGGAAACAGATAACTAATTCATGTTGTCTTGACCCATCAAAGCCATGGCTATTTGCAGCAGTAGAAACCAATATGCCTGGCTAGTAATGAACTCTGGTTCTCCTGTCCACCAGCCTGGTAAACTTGCCCCAAGATTCACACTGTGGTCATATTTCAACCCCATATATGTGCCCCTTCCTCACATTCACAGTCTACACATCAAATAGAAGCTTATTTTTAGGTTGCTCTTATTCAATCATTTCCTCACCCTAAAATATACTCTGAAATATACTAAAATCCACTTCTTGATTTGGCTACTGCTGTGAATGTTATCAGGCCTTCCCCAGTGGTTCAGTTCAGTTCAGTTCAGTTCTGTCGCTCGGTCGTGTCTGACTCTTTGCAATCTCATGAACTGCAGCACGCCAGGCCTCCCCTGTCCATCACCAATGCCGGGAGCCCACTCAGACCCACGTCCACTGAGCTGGTGATGCCATCCAACCATCTCATCCTCTGTCGTCCCCTTCTCCTCTGTGGCTCAGATGGTAAAGAATCTGCCTGCAATGCAGGAGACCTAGGTTTGATCCCTGGGTTGGAAAGATCCCCTAGAGAAGGAAATGGCAAACCACTCCAGTATTCTTGCCTGGGGAATTCCATGAACAGAGAAGACTGGAGGGCTACAGTCTATGGGGTTGCAAAGAGAATATTTTCTAAGAGCTTTCTTATAATACAAAAAACCAAAAAAGACTACAATACCTTCTCTTTTTTTCATTTCAAAGGCCTGTGAACAGCAGCATATTTGACACCAATATGAAATTTGCTTGTTAAGCCCATAAAAATTAGTACCTTATGAGAAAAATCATACCTTTAAAAACACCTGACTAAATATTTCATAAATGCAATGCACACCAAATTCCTACCGTAGATTCACTGGATTTACAACCATCAAACTATATTAAACTTACAATATCAAGATTTATCACCTATTAAATGGAGTCTCGTTTTAGTAATATCTCGCATTTGATCCCAAAGGATCTCAAATACCTTCGACCCTTCACCAGGGCACTGCGCCGTAATTCATAACGAGGTAATCAAAACCCTCATTGTAAGGCTGCCGCCGTCACATTCGGGGATTAGCTCACCTATCAAGGAAAAGTAGCCAGAGCTGGGAGAGAAGGCAGCTGCCTTTCAGAGCGCAGAAGTGGTACCAAGATGCAGGCCTCACGGAAAAAGCCTCCAGAGAACCACAGATGTAAAATCAGAGGGTCCAAGCCAGCTTCTGGCTCACTGGTTTTCAAACATTAGTTTTGGCAGTAGGGCCCTTTCTTCCCACGCCCCATTGTAAGAAATCTCAGTAAACAGAACAGATACTATTGGAATGGCTCCACCTTCAGCAGGGCACAGAGGAGACTTCCTGTTTCTCCTCCCGTGGCCCCTCACCTTGGCTACACATTCCATCATCTGGGCAACATGTTTTTTAAACCCAGATGCCTGGGCCTCACCCCAGACATTCTGATTTCAGTGATGCTAACTCAGATTCACTGGTGTGGCTGAACCCCCCCCAGTGTGTGAGGAACCTGAGGAACCCAAGACTCTGTGAGATTTGCTTAAGGAAACACAGGTTTAAAGCTACAAGGCAGAAAAATATAGCCTGCTCTCAGTATGTCTGCAAGGATGTCATTATCTACACTGACATTGTAAATCTGGGTTAAAATGGGTGAGTTAATTTTGAAGATTTACAGTGATCTCTTCCCTGAAATGGCCATATAACATGACCCATGTCTCAGGAGGCTCCCTGGATCAATCATGCGAAAGAATTACGTGGTCTATTAAGGAGCCTCCGAATGTCAGTGGAACCATGGACCAGTAGACAGACACTCTGTGAGAAACTTCTACTCATCCCTCAAAACCCAGCTCAAGTGTCATCCTCTTCCATAAATGTTCCATTAATTCTCCAGTTTTCTTCCTTGTTGCCCCGGCCAGCCAATTATCGCAGGCATCACTGGATTGAAACTATCTGGCTATACAGAATTTTCCCCACCATAATTTGAGCCCTGAATGTAGGGTCTGTGTTTTATTTTCAAGGACGGCAGCAGCATTTCCTTGTGTTGTGTGTGTTAGTCATTCAGTCATGTCCAGCTCTTTGCGGCCCCAGGGACTGTAGCCCGCCAGGCTCCCCTGTCCATCGGATTCTCCAGGCAAGAATACTGGAGTGGGTAGCCATTCCCTTCTCCAGGGGACCTTCCCAATCCAGGGATTGAACCTGGGTCTCCTGTGCTGCAGGCATATTCTCTACCATCTGAGTCACCAGGGAAGCCCCTCTGTATCTTTACCCACCTGTAAATCTTTACCTACCCTTGTTTGAAACACAGGGACAGTGCTTAGAACAGTATGCACTCACTAAACGTTATTGATCATTGTCATCTGTGGCCAAATCACTCCACCTGCCACTTGATTGTCTTACCTTATTTAACTGTCTTCCAGGCAATTAGCCTCCAAAACTATCAGGTTGCTTTAAGATCTGTCTCTCCTCCCACTCCCATTACATTTCACTGGAATGTAAGCTTCTGTGAAAGTGAGAGCTACATGACTCCCAATCCCACTGACTCCAGGAGCCCAGACAGGCTTGACCATAGTGGATGGTGAAGCGACATTTGTGGATGAATGCATAGCTGATGAGTCGAAAGAACAAGATCATGACCCTGGCTTCTAGGAACTCATGGTCTTGACCAGCCATGACTCAGATCTCCATTACTTCTGCCTTCACAAGTTCAAGTTCTGTGGCTCTGAGTATTATCAGCCGTTAGACCCTCTGCCAACTCCTTTAGCATATAGAGAGGAGGGAGATGCCGTGGGAGGTTAATGACTTGGCCGAGGTGCAGGCTCCCGGGTATAGGNACCAGCCATGACTCAGATCTCCATTACTTCTGCCTTCACAAGTTCAAGTTCTGTGGCTCTGAGTATTATCAGCCGTTAGACCCTCTGCCAACTCCTTTAGCATATAGAGAGGAGGGAGATGCCGTGGGAGGTTAATGACTTGGCCGAGGTGCAGGCTCCCGGGTATAGGCTGACCGGCTTCTTGCAGCATCCTTGGTACAGGAGGGTTAAAGCTACATTGCCCTGGGGGCGTGTCTGAGACTCAGGAATTCCAGATGCCTCGAAACACTCAGACCGCTAGCTTACAGGACCTCCTCTTTGTCAACAAACTTGGTTTTAGTGAGCTTTAGTTCTGGAAAGCCTCGATTTTCTATTTATAAACATAACCTCAAGTTGGAATTCTAGCTTGTTAAGAGAACTGATTCAGCCCTTTATTCCAAAATAGGTAAATACAAGTAAAAATAACTAACCACTAAACAAAAGCCAAAGTGGCCTCACGGCTCTTAAAAGAACGTAAAGCTCAAACACACTTTCCCATAAAAGCAACTTGTGTCCCACTGTGTCTGCCCACATTCGAGCCTGGGATCGGGATGGGGGGCCCCAGAGAGCATGATGCCCATTTGGGGGAGAGCACGGCTGGCTGTTGCCTTGCTCGTCTTCATGGAACAGCGTGTGGATTGTGGCTGGACCCACTTAACGGGCCGGACCAAAGCTGTGAGTCAGTGGTGCTATCTGCTTCTCAAGAACCACCTTCCCCACCTGGTCAGCTTCACATGGGATATTTAGTAGCTGCTTTAAGATGTATATTCTGGACCGAGGAGTATGGATATGCTTGTCACAGCCCATGCTATTCCCAAGATCCATGGCAACGACTGTAGAGATGTCTTAACAGGACAGGATGAAGTGTGAGGAGAACCAGGGCAGAGGGAAATGAGAAACTGCTCATACAAACACGGGGTTTTATTCCCAGAAAGTTAACTACCCATTGGTTTGGCCACAGCCTGCCTTCCCCACTGGCATGAGACTGCCTACGAGAAGGCCTTTGCAACCCCGCTGCTCTGCCCCCGGTGTCTAGAAACTGCCATGAAGAGATGGTGCCCCACAAATACTTCAGTGAACACGAGACCCTCAGGCCTGCTGCAAACCTGGCTCTGAGCTGCCAAACGGTCAACTCAATGGACATGATGAGTTTGAACAAACTCTGGGAGTTGGTGATGGACAGGGAGGCCAGGCGTGCTGTAGTCCACGCGGCCACAAAGAGGCAGACACGACTGAGCAACTGAACAACAAAGCACAAAGGGAAAGAAAAGCAGTTGCAAACCTGATCTTCAGGAAAAAACACAGGCTCTCTCAGGGATTTCTCAACAGGGCTTTCAGGTCTACGTGAGACAGCTGTGTCTGACTGGCCAGGAGACATACTCTCCACCCAACGCGACGACCCGATGTTCAGGAAGACCGGGTCCTGTTCCCCTCAGCCAAGATGCTGGACAAGGCAGGGATCCTCCCCGCTCTCCACTCTGCTGCCCCCTCCCCCCCAGCCCCTCCCGACTCTGCCCATCATCTGTCTCCTGGAGAATCAGCACCTGCAAACAGAGAATACAGAGCACGGAGCTTAGATCAGCACTGAGGCTCTCCAGTGGCCGGTGTATCTAGGACGCAGTCCTTTCATTCCAGAGGCTCACAGACGGTGAGAGGTTGGGGGCGATGGGGTGAGCTGTGCTGTAAAAAGAGTAAGAGTCTGTGGTGGACCCCCAGACTCTTGGGGGTGGGGCTGGGTATGGGAAGTTATGTCCCAGGGGGCGGGGGGCTAGCTCTGCAAGGAAGGGCAGCAGTGGATGAGGAAAGGGGTGGAGGAGGGCCAGGGTTGGTTTTAGGCAAAGTCAGCAGCACACAAAGGCCCATCTAGTCAAAGCTTTGGTTTTTACAGTAGTGACGTATGGACATGAGGGTTGGACCAAAATAAGGCTAAGCACCGAAGAACTGATGCTTATGAATTGTGGTGTTGGAGAAGACTCTTGAGGGTCCCTTGGACAGCAAGGAGATCAAGCCAGTCCATTCTAAAGGAAATCAATCCTAAATATTCATTGGAAGGACTGATGCTGAAGCTGAAGCTCCAATAATTGACCACCTGATATGAAGAACTGACTCATTAGAAAAGACCCTGAGGCCGGGAAAGATTGAAGGCAGAGGAAGGGGATGACAGAGGATGAGATGGTTGAATGGCATCACTGACTCGATAGACATGAGTTTGAGCAAACTCCAGGAGATGGTGAAGGACAGGAAAGCCTGGCGTGCTGCAGTCCATGGGGTTGCAAAGAAACACGACTCAGCAACTGGACAACAGCAGTGCACAAAACGGCCTCCCTGTGGATGGGATTATTGAGAAGTCAAGGTCCGTTGTGCTGATGGCCAAGGGCAGACCTCAGGAGGAAGAGAACGTCCTGGAGTGTGTCCTGCTTGGGAACTGTCAGTAAACAAGCTCTGGACCAGAAAACACATCTAATGGGACTTTACTGTAACTGCCCATAGCAAGTCATGTGTACTCAGGACCACAGGACTCACTTATGACTGGGAGCCAAAGCGACCCAGTGATCAGAACTCTTAGGGTCCCTTCTGGTGCAGCAACCGCAGGGGCCTTCTTGTCACCTTCTTGTGTGACAGACCACAGGTGGGGCACCATCAGAGTGTCCTGGCACTCTGTGCACCATCAGAGACATGGTTCACCAAAGTTCACGGGCCCTTGGCAGGGCAAGTCTTCATGTGTGTTGCGCAGCATGCTGGCATCTAAGATTTACTGTGAAGGTTATCTGTGGTCTAATAAGTTTGGGAAACAGCCCTCTCTAGGAAAGGCCCAAGGCACTTCAGCTTAATAAAGGACCTGAGAAGTCCTGCAAAGAACACTGTTTAACTGTGTTTAACCCATACATCCCCAAACTTAATTATGGAACCCTTTTTT
>SJYA01002635.1:388350-506168 GCA_006410615.1 Neotragus moschatus
TGGGGTGGGAGGTAGGTTCAAGTGGGGGGGGGGACATATATATATATCCCTACAGCTGATTCATGTTGATGTATGGCAGAAGCCAACACAGTATTATAAAGCCATTCTCCTTCAATTAAAAATAAATAAAATCTTCAAAAAACAAGTACTTTTTCTCCTTCAGTTTAGAGAAGTCAGAGGGAGAGAAAAGGAAGAGATTAATTTAAACTCTTATAAAAGAAAGTGGATTTTTTTTCTTTTTTCTCATTTTAAGAAACTTCTACTTGTCATCTTGTTCCTCCAGCCAAGTCCTTCCTTTTAGTGCTTGGTTTACTGAGTTACGAAAACGTTAGGTCAAAGCCTGAAATAACAATTCTTTCCTAACCGATAATATACTGAAAGTGTCTCCTAAAAATCTAGAAGCTTGAGCATTTTGTCCACTTGACTTCAGAATAAGTAAATTTACCTAAGGAATGTGCCAAACGTGTCATAAATAATCCAGGACCTGGAACCCATCAGTCAGTGTGTCAGAATTTCAGAAAATCACACTGGCATTATTTAAGTCTAAAAAGAACAAGGCAAGTGTTAGTTGATAACGCTACCGGCGCATGAAGTAGAGCTTGGTAAACAACATTTTATCCTTTTAAAGGACACATTTTCAGGTGACCATGGAATCAAAACATTTTAAAGATAATTTCTGCTACTACTATCTAGGTGCTATCATCCACTCAAAATGAATCAAAACAAGAAAATAAAAAGTCAAAAGGACACAAAGTGAACAGACCATAACTTTATTGGAGATTTACTTGGCTACAATTATTACAAAAAAAAAAAACAAAAACAAAAAACGACTAAAGGTAATCATGACCCTTAAGGTGCAGACTGCGAATTTCTGCAGCATGATTCCTGTATGAATGAATCACATCATGTTTCTTAAAAATAGCTGCAGCATGTGATGGTAAGTATTTTATTGTCAATCAAATTATATATGTTAGTCTTACTTGATTTTAGTCATTTTTCTTTCATTCTATTTACAGCAGAAAAGCCAGAAATTTCACCTTCTGTTCACCTTTGCATTTTTGCTACGTAACCTGCTGCTGCAGTGAATTCTGAGTGCATCTAGAAAATTTAAATGGTGGGTGATGTCCAAATAAAAATGGACTAGAGGGGGGAAAAAAAACAAAAACACAATGATTAAAATATATTTACAAGTTAGTTTCAAAACATCATTTTCACCTCTAGTGGAAAATACAATAGTCTCAATGCAAATTCCCTAGGTATTGCTACTGGCAAATTCCAACAACTTTTAAAATCATTTCAATATTCTTGGTCTTAAACATATCTTAAAAACTTCTCATGTACAATATAAAATAAAGAAATTTATTTGGAAATAATTAAGTTCCTGAAAAGCAATCAGTGGTTGAAAAAATATACCTATTTAAATGTAATTAAAATAACCATACAGGTAATAAACAAGACATGAGTTTCAGTTCCGCAGCGAACACAAACTGGTTCAGGGCACTAACGGAACTTCAGATGCTGTTTGAAATGAAGATATCAAGGTCTCAGTTTGGTGGCTTAAATGCTGTGTGAAAGGATTAGATACCCTAACAGAGCAAGACAGAAAGTTTTAAATCAACGGGGCCTGAAGACTGAACTGCGCTGGGTCTGCATCTCGGTTCCTCTCTGCACTCTGCAGCCACCGGCCAGCGTCAGGTGATGACTCAGAGAGCCGACTGCCGTGTGAACAACTGTACTTATGAACTGAGCCAGCAGAACCAGAGTAGCCTCCAGTCGCTTGCTATGTAGGTAGGGTAGTTTGAATCTTTCTGAGGGCAAGCTATTATTAAGAGAGGAAAAATATTAGCATTTTAAAAGATAATTACAGGAGTGTTAGAGGTCGTTCTAAATTTAATCATTTCACATAACGTAAAAGAGAAAAGAAAAAGTTAACAAACATCTTTAAAACATAATTAAGAGTTCAGTTAACAAATCTTTGTCATACTTTCACAAACAGTAAAAATGCCACAGACAAAAATGACCTATTTAAGTTGTGCAAGGATATGACACATTGCAGGCATTATAATTATCTTTTTTTCAAATTCGGTTTATCAAAACAGCAGCGAGGCCAAACCACATTTTTTCCTCTCGGTTAAGCATATTTTCCTTGAAATGAGGTAAAGCATGGTACCAAGTGCAATGCTTATCTGTGCTACATGAACAGAACAGAGGAGGAAAAAGCTATTACAAAACGCAGCATAGTCAGGACTGCTGAAAGTATTATTAAAAAAAAATCAAAAAACATTTACAATGAAGGTTCATGCCAACTAACCTCCACACAGTCATCGTAAGGAATTTCTGCAGTTGCTTTTCAAAACATGCCCGCCCAGTCCTTCCCGCGTGTGCTGGCCGTACAACCACACCGCCCACCAGCGGGGACTCCAGATCACACCGGGTCTCACATGGCAATCACAGGAACAAAAGGACGACAGACAAGGTGGTCAAGTGGGGCGAGAGAGAGCAATTTTTTGTTTTTTGTCCCTTAATTAAATGGATGCAAAACATTTCAGTAAGCTAAACTGGGGGGAAGTTTACAGCATTAAATAATCAGCAGCACAAAAGCATTCATAACCATTTCGTATATCTACATCAGAGTTTTGATTTTCCAACTTAGGAACCAGGGGATCAGAGATTGCTTCAAAGTGTGAGTCACAAACTAAAATCAGCTCCTGTCCTCCAACCAAAAGGAAAAAAAAAAAAAAATCAATAGCTAAAGTCTGCTGTTGATAAAACATTTTGAATGATAGCAGGAAATTTGAACCCCTGAGACTGTGTGACCTAATCTTATCCAAGTCTGAACTTTTTAGTACTAACAAAAAATACTCTTCTTAAGGTTACAAAATATATTGAGGCATTTTCTCCCAACGGGGATTGTAACTGTGAAACAATCTGATTTTGGTGCCAGGAGGCCAGAGGACGCCTCGACACTGGGATTAGTGCATTAGACACAATGCAAGGCCCTAAACTCCTGGCAGCAGGTAGTTTATAATTATCAAGAGATTTGTGATACAGCTTTATCACGAATCACCCTCACAAGGAAAATTCATATCCAGCCTTACTTGTTAAGTGTACACATTTACAGTTATGTAATTCAAGAAGCGATTGGTTTTACATTGTCAGGAGATCTTACATGGAGGTGTCGAAAATAAAAAGTCAAATAGAAATCGAAGGTTCCAAATCAGAATTAAATTTTTAAAAAACATGTCCATCCAAATAAATTTGCTCTAAAGCTCGTTTAGTAACTGAGATCTCAGTGGAAGTTTAAGGTTGGAGACGACAAATCACGTAGGAGAAGCGGAATGCTCCCTTCACTGAGGTCTCCTTAGAGAGCGGAACGGACAGGTTTCCGGGTGCACGCGTGCAGAGGTGCTTCTCTGGGGGTGGGTGGCGCAGATAAAGCAAGAAGTGCAGCATTCGACTGCAATCCAAAACATCAATGCAGCATTATATGAGGCGCCACGTTCAGAATGATGTGCTGGAAACTACGAGACGCCTCTGCTCAGCTTTCTTGAATTTCAAGCATAATTAAGGGGCAATTGCAGCAAAATTCTACTGGTACGTTGGTGGGAGTGCAAGACTGACCCACAGCTTTTAAAAAGGTAAATTAAGAGGTATTATAGTTACAGTGCAAAAAAAAAAAAAAAATTAAAATTTCAAGCATAATACATAAACATAGCACCAAATGGGGAGGGGGAAAATGCATGCAAAAGAAAAGAACTGAGGTATTTAAGTGAAGAGTGCCTACAAGTCTAATTAAAGAAACTTAGGCAAATGCCTAAAAGTGTCTTTTTTCTTCCTTTTCCAAAGATGGAAACAATGAGCTAGTTTACCTAAGTTAATGGCCTAAATCACAGACACATCAAAATTACGGCAGTTTATCGCAAACGTTAAACTCTCAGGGCGTTAACAGCGCAGCTTTGGTGGGTGAGGTGTGCACATGCGACACTGTGAAAGCACAGTGAGAAGCGTGTGTGAGAAGACGGAGGGTGGGGTGCCCTGCTCTGCTTCTTGCGTAAGTGACCAGTCCATTATAAGATCCGCAGCATCTTTTAGGTGTGATATGTATAAAGTTTATTTTGTTACAGCAACAGCCTACAGGGCAAGGCTTATTTGCCACAGACAATTTCCATCCGTGGAACTACCTAGCTGGAGGTTTCTAGTAAAAGTGGGGTATTTAGCCAAAGATGATTCTTATGATGTATCTTTTAAAAAATCCATAGGTTACATATTCTGATTTTGAAAATGTCCTCAGTACACCTGACAGAAATTCTCATATAATCCTGTCATAAGTTAGGTTACAGCTATACTACTGAGTCATTAAGTATCACGCTGTCTCGAGGTCTAATGCATAATAAACAGAATGAAGGGAATGTGAAACGGTTTGTTCCAGAAAGATCAGAAGTGAAAGAATATCCACAAGGATTTTACTTTTAAGGCAAGAACCTCTTTTATGCAAGACAACATGGCATGAGAAAACCAGGATGTGATCTGCCGGCACATGCTGATCAACAATCTGTCCCTTACTAGTAAGTGCAACAGCGACCGGGAAGCATCGTCTTACGCGATGCAACATGGAAAGAGACAGCACTGGCACACTCCTCTCGCAAACCGCATCCCTCTACTCGGCTTATGGACGCCGTAGGGCGGGCTCTGCCACGCACGCTGACGAGTGCCCAGAGCTCTCAACAGAATTCGTTGTCAGGGGCGGGGGTGCTGTTTCAGGTTTAAGCTCCTTGGCCTCCTAACTCTAAGCAAAACCAACAGAAATTAAAATGAAACAAGACAAAAACTGTCAAGAATCACTTTGAACACTTGCGAAAATGTCATCAGTAAAGCACTCTCGTGATTTAAACAAAGCAGAAGTGAGGAAAGAAGACGAGAAAGATTGTGTTTGCGCAAAAAACTAAAACTACGGTTAGTTCCAAAATTTTTATACATAGGTTAAATGTTTTATTCTGTAATCTATCTTGTTATCAAACAAACTTTACGTTCTGCCTTCAACTTGTTCCACTCACTATCAGTTTTAAATCATCCTTTTCAACTTAAATAGTTTTCACCTTAATTCTGCTTTCCTTTTTTTTTTTTTTTTTTTATTTTAAAAAGGGGTTTTCAGCTGTTGGGAACCTGAGGTTGATTAGCTTTGAGGCTTCGCAGGGCTCTTCTTGCTGCTGCAGACTTGGCAATCCTGTAACTTCGGCCAACGCCTTTGAACTTCCCCTTCCCGACCACTTCCACGGTGACTCTGACCTTGCCATCGTAGGTTCTCTCAGCTGGGCTGCAAAAGAGCCAAGCAGCTCGAATGAGAAGTCAGAAGTATTTATTGTTATTGCCAATCAGCACCGAGCACGTACTCTCAGGCCGAGAGTCCCCTGTAGAAGCTGACACCGCACGGAGGACACGTGCATCCTGACAGCCTCCCACTGCCAACAGATGGTGCTGCCACTTTCTTCTCACTTCCCAGGGGCAAAAAGAGCCAGTCAGTCAGGCTGCAAACGGCAACCGCAGGACAGCATGTCCCAGGGTGAGTACTTCTTCAAAACCGCGAGTTTACGGCATCTCTGAGGACTTTCCCCCTTGTTTTCCGGTGAGTTAACGCTCTCCCATGCACTTTTGCTTACCTGAATTTGGCAGTTTCTGGTTCCATTTCAAGCAATTCTCGCACAGGGGAACGGGGCACGTTTGCAGAAAATTTTTCTGTAATCAAAATGAAAGAATAATGTGCTTAATCTGCCTTTTTTTTCAAGTTGCTTTTAATTGTGATCCTGCTTCTTTGGAAGGGGAGCCAACCATACCGATCAGCGGCCGCATCATGGGATAGTACACCTGCCAGACCGTCTCCAGCGACATCCCGCTGTCCATGTAAATGGCGCCCGCAAGTGACTCGAAAATATCCCCCATGGCCTTTGGAACTTCAATATCCTCTTCTTTCTCTTCATCCTCCTCGGATCTCCTAAGCTATAATGAGAAAAGAAACTCGTAAGCAGAAAGGCCTCTTTGAAAGGCAGTCTAGAGAGAGGCTTTTCTTTTCTTGGATGTGACTCCTACTATCTCTTTAACAAGGGCAACAACATCAAACATCTATGACAGGCCAACCACACTGTAATAGGTTCTTCATAAAAGTTGTTGTTGTGTCCGACTCTCAGAGCCCACGGCCTATAGCATGCCAGGCTCCCCTGTCCTCCACTAGCTCCCAGAGTTGCCTCGGATTCATGTCCACTGTGTCCGTGACGCTGTCTCACCATCTCATCCTCTGCCACCCCTCATCCTTTTGCCTTCAGTTTTTCCCAGCATCAGGGTCTTTCCCAGTGAGTCCAAACATTACCTTATCTTAAAAAAAAGTTTTTCACTTAAGAGAAAAAAAGCCCTTCTCTATTTAGTATTCTATATTCAACAAGGGAAAAAAGATTACTTTCAAACAAAACCAAAGACAACCCTAACACAAACTGTAATAGTCAATAAATTTATGAAAAAAAATTTCAAATTCACGCACACTCACAGAACTGAATGCTGAAACAGCTCTACCTGCCAGCAGCTCAGCTAGAAGCCAGCAGAATCCTCATCTATGCAGTCTGAGCAAGGGTGCGTGCTGCTGCAGGAGGGTAAACCGCCATTTTCTGGCAGAGAAATTCTGTTTGGAAGGTATTTTCCTCCCAGCTCTCCTTTTATTAAACCGCTTAATAAATCACTATGACAGAGAACCTGACACATAGTAGGTATTCAAATTAATAGAATAAAAATTTACATAGGTAGCAAATGCCTTTTAAAAGTTCCTAATTGTTTGATGTGGCAATTCCATCTCCAGGAGTTCATCTTAAGAGGGTAGCTGGATATTTATGTATATTTATCACATACATGTTTATTAAAACCCTAACTAAAAATGTTAACCATCCAGCCACGAAGGAGCTGTCTGAACACATCACACTTCAGCCATATATTCACTAGCATGTAGCCTACTAAAAGTCATAATCCCAATTAATAATGATTGGAGAAAATCACCCAAGTATATTAAGTAAAAAGAACAGGACATGCATGATAGAATTTCATTTCGTATGGTATGCAAGTTTATGTTTATATACATTAGCAACAAAACATGGCAAAATGATAATTTTGGTTCTTTTATAAAATACAAATTACTTGTGAAAGAGAAATAAAAAGAAGAGGGGAGAGCCATTTCTAAATGGATTGCTTAGCCACACAAAATTCTATACAGTGGATTTATAATGCTGACTACTGGAAAAACAAGACAACTTACTGTTGTGGATAGGAACTTTAAAACTTAACAAGTTTACAAGTATCTACTTGTGGCTCAGATGGTAAAGCGTCTGCCTGCAAAGTGAGACCCCGGTTCAATGCCTGGGTTGGGAAGATCCCCTGGAGAAGGAAACGGCAACCCACTCCAGTACTCTTGCCTAGAAAATCCCATGGACGAAGGAGCCTGGTAGGCTACAGTCCACGGAGTCTCAAAGAGTCGAACATGACTGAGTGACCTCACTTTCTTTTTTTTCACCAAGTTTAATTCTCTTCTGTTACAAATGAGGAAACTGACGCCGGCAGAAAGGTGAAGAGACTTTCTTAAGATCAAACAGTAAGTTAGAGAAGCCAGACCATGACATTCCCCATCACTTTTTCATAACTTCCATACATATGTTTATATAAACAAACGGCAGGAAAAGAATGAACAAAAACTAGCAAAAGCCAGTAGGTCCAACTGTCATCAAAGGTTTTTCTTGACCAAGGACCTTATTTCTCCAAGCAGGGAATCAAACCTGTGCCCCCTTCATTGGAAGCTCAGCGTCCTAACCACTAAATCACCAGGGAAATCAAAAGATAACTTTAGTTTTAGCTAATTCCTCAACTTCTAAGCTTACGTACTTCCATAGGAGGAGACTAGAAGCAACACTGAAGGTATCTGAGGTGGCTGTGACCTCTGGTCTCACTGCTGGCTGTGCTCCACCCCAGACCACCAATCTTGGAAGTGTGCCAGGAGGAAGAGGGGAGGAAGGGCACCAGCCATGCCCCTCCTTCAGCACACCCGCCACCCAATTCACCGCCTGACCCTCTGCCCTGTGGCTCCACCTCCAAACCCAGGCTCCCCACTTCTCTCACAGAATGCCAAGGACGTGCACTCCTCCTTAACAAAGTCTGTGTAACTAACGACAGGGAGGTGCACAGTCAAGAAAGAATAATTACAGTGGCCACCACAGTTATGAATGGACTCCCTGAGTTCCCATAAGAAATCTACCGAAAGAACAAAGGAGTCAGAATGAGAAGAAACGAGAGTGCTCTCCTGGGTACCCAGGTATGTGGATGGATGTTAGTGAAGAATCAGAGGCTGGAAAGATCTCAGCAAAATGTTTTCTTATAAAACTTCAAAATAGGTCACACACACACACACACACACAAGCTCAGCAAAATGTTTTCTTATAAAACTTCAAAATAGGTCACACACACACACACACACACACACAAGCTCAGCAAAATGTTTTCTTATAAAACTTCAAAATAGGTCACACACACACACACACACACACACACACACACACACAGAGAATTAGCTCCATCACCAAAAGGACCTTTGGCTGAACCTACAACAGACGTCTATCAAATTCCAATCCCTAAAATTTTAGAAGTTTGCTTTTTAAATGAGATTTCCCCATTTCAAGTGAAGCAGGATGTACATTCGTGATGCTTACCTGAGATAGAGCAAATATTTCTATCTATTTTAAACAGAGAGAATGGACAGAATCCACCATGCCAAGCTCTCACTAAGGTTAAAGTTTTTTGGGGGACCAGGGTGAGGGGGCTGCACCTCTCTGGCGTGCCTGAATACCGGAAGCCCACACTGGGGGGCAGGTGAGGGTGCTGGGCACCTGTCTGGCATGCCTGAATACCGGAAGCCCACACTGGGGGGCAGGTGGGGGCACAGGGCACCTCTCTGGCGTGCCTGAATACCAGAAGCCCACACTGGGGGGCGGGTTGGGGCGCAGGGCACCTGTCTGGCGTGCCTGAATACCGGAAGCCCACACTGGGGGGCAGGGGGGGGCACAGGGCACCTCTCTGGCGTGCCTGAATACCGGAAGCCCACACTGGGGGGCGGGTGGGGGCGCAGGGCACCTCTCTGGCGTGCCTGAATACCGGAAGCCCACACTGGGGGGCGGGTGGGGGCGCAGGGCACCTCTCTGGCGTGCCTGAATACCGGAAGCCCACACTGGGGGGCGGGTGGGGGCGCAGGGCACCTCTCTGGCGTGCCTGAATACCGGAAGCCCACACTGGGGGGCGGGTGGGGGCGCAGGGCACCTCTCTGGCGTGCCTGAATACCGGAAGCCCACACTGGGGGGCGGGTGGGGGCGCAGGGCACCTCTCTGGCGTGCCTGAATACCGGAAGCCCACACTGGGGGGCGGGTGGGGGCGCAGGGCACCTCTCTGGCGTGCCTGAATACCGGAAGCCCACACTGGGGGGCGGGTGGGGGCGCAGGGCACCTCTCTGGCGTGCCTGAATACCGGAAGCCCACACTGGGGGGCGGGTGGGGGCGCAGGGCACCTCTCTGGCGTGCCTGAATACCGGAAGCCCACACTGGGGGGCGGGTGGGGGCGCAGGGCACCTCTCTGGCGTGCCTGAATACCGGAAGCCCACACTGGGGGACGGGTGGGGGCGCAGGGCACCTCTCTGGCGTGCCTGAATACCGGAAGCCCACACTGGGGGGCGGGTGGGGGTGCTGGGCACCTCTCTGGCATGCCTGAATACCGGAAGCCCACATCAAGGACTGGGGATGAAGCTGCTGGAAGCCCCTGGCTCCTTCTCCTCCCCAGAATGACCACAGTTCCTGCGGCCAAGTTTAAAAGGGCTGCCTGAAGACTATGACCTACGTAAGTTTCCTGGAGAACGCAGAGCATGCTGAGGACCACAACCCTGGCCTTCAGCCGGCTCTTTGGATGGCTGTGTTGAGAAGCTTAGATGGAAGGCTTTATTTTAAACACTGAACTCAATGTATCTTAAAACGGCACTAACCTCAGAATCCATTCCTTGCATTTCGTTCTTCTCGAGCTGAAAC
This sequence comes from Neotragus moschatus, assembly GCA_006410615.1. Taxonomy (NCBI): domain Eukaryota; kingdom Metazoa; phylum Chordata; class Mammalia; order Artiodactyla; family Bovidae; genus Neotragus; species Neotragus moschatus. The sequence continues at coordinate 398,442 of SJYA01002635.1, forward strand.
TGCACGAAATCGTCGATGACATGGAAGAGCTCGGGAGAAACGGCCTTAAAGTACTTGTGGTAGTCATACTTCACAGCCAACGACGCGAAGATGGTGTTGTTGACCAGAGCAGAGCGCAGGTCAGTCAGGACCCCTGGGGAGTGCTGCCGTGGGTCTTCATAAAGGTGCTTGGTTATGAGGTAGTCCAAAATTGCATCTCCCAGGAATTCTAAGCGCTGGTAACAATCTGAAGGAAGATTCAAAGGGAAGTCATGAGTGCCGGCAGAACCACCGACATGATTTCCAAATAATAACTCAGTTAAAGGATGGATTCCCCCAAGACCCACTGAAAAGACCTCTATTGAGCAAGGGGTTCCATGTACCCATATATTCTTCAGTGACAGAATTCCTGAATGACATCCCACTGAAGCTTCTGGAAATTAAATTCTAATGGCAAATTAAGCACATTTCTGATATATAAACTGGGGTCATAAACCCTTAAGTTGCCAAAAGACTAATGCTCATTGAGAAAAAGGCATTTCCCCAGTGATGTCATTTCACTGAGCCTTTTCCTCTGGCTCTCTGCAGGCCAGGCAGGTGCGAGGGCATCATTCTAAAGCCTCCACCACGATCGGCATCTGGCAACGTCAGACCTTGCATGCGCCCCCTCCCCACGCTCCACTACCGCCACTGGGCACTGTCCACTCACACTCTGCAAAGTGTGGGAGTGATACACACCTCACCACTCCTCGGTTACATTTGTTAGATACGATGACACTTAGTACAAGAAGACCTTCTTCTCAAACTGAATAAAAAATGGTGAATTTGACACAAATCAAGAAGGAGAATAGCAGGGGCAAGCAGAGACCTTCAGCAAAGATGATCAATGTCAAAATGTGGGGCTTTATCGACACTAACCAACACTTCTATTTTCTCACACTGATTTAAAAGGAGCCGTTCAACTGTAGAAACCCAGGTGGGAACAGATTAAGAGAGCGGCCCCCTCACGCCCAATGAGCTCAGAAGCAAGGGCTGAGACAGGGTGGGACCCAGGGCTCCTTCCAGGAGAGTGCGGTGGAAAACCAGGCCTCGTTTCTTCTCCACAAAGAAAAACAGGCTTCAGTTTCACCAGCGTTTCTAGTCTAGAGCCAGATAATTTTTCACTTTTGGTTTTACATTCTTCTGATCATCTTAACCTACATTGTTTGTCTTATACAAACGTTATACTCAGCTTTGGTTTTCTGAATTCAAGCGCTTATGACTCTGACATAGAGAAAAAAAAAACTACAGACTCTTGCTGTTTCACAATCTGAAGCTGGTTTTGGTTTTAGGCGCCTATTCTCCCTTCTCATCGAATGGAATGGGAGTCGATTAAATAAAGGAGAAAAAGAAACATGGAGCTTACTGCAAAGCAGGCGATGGGAAAAACAGAGCAAGGGCGACAAAACCTTCCTGTGCTAAGAGTTTCTTTTAATCGATTCCTCTTTAGACTGTAAAAGACCTTAAGAGAGGGGCCTTTTTGTTCAGGAAGAACAATAAAAAGACATGGAGATACATCCAAGATATAGGGATAAATTATTTAAGAACCTGAAGCAGCAGCAACCAGACACCATAAAGGCAGTGGGGCAGGATAAAACGGCAAAAACACATCACGATACTAAGGCTCAAATCTAACCACGCTGCATAGAAAATGACACGGTTGCTAAGACAGCTCTGCTCCCAACTGTCAAAGTTTAGGAACAGCCCAGAAAGATGAGGGAAAAAAGGACTGCTTTCATTTTCCTGCGCTTCCTCCCCCCACCGTGCATATTAAGCTCTAAGTCTGTACATACACAGATTATTCTCTTTACATTATTTTACGGGTCGATCCAATTAATACCAGGCCTCATTTTCAGAGCAGCAAGCTGTGGTCTGGGGCTCCTTACCCGTGATCGTATTGTAGTGGTAGGAGGCATGTGTAAAAGCCTGTAGAAGGTAAGCCTTATTCTTGAATCTGTAGTTGATTTTCTTTTCGAAATTTTCAAAACCCGAGATCAGGTGACGCAGCGTCCTGTCTGCATCGGGGTGATCAAACATACACCTCGGGGGGATCTTCAAACATCCATACTCCAAGTCTTTCAACACAGAGGCTCGGGAGCCGGCTCCAGAGGCGGCCGCACGGCTCCCTGAAAGGTTCTTTTGTTGGCTGGTGAAATTCTCCCTGGTCGGGCACATGGCCTTTTCCCGATCAGTCCGTTTAATTACCGGGAGCACCTTCAGCCCCAGCGAACAGAGGAAAAGCTGAGCAGCCCGCTCGCCACAGCTGGTCAAATAGCAGCCCAGCAGGGCTTCCACGCAGTCGGCTATGCTTTTGTCGGCAATGCACTGCTCGGTGTGCAGGTCGTAAGAGATGGACTGCTTCCCTGTGTCGACACCACAGTTTTCTTCTGATGGATTCCAGAACCCCACCACAAAGTCATCCTCTTCAACGGCTTTGCTCGGATCCAGATAGCACATCGCATCCCACGAGCTGTAGTCGAAATCCTCAAAATCGGATGGGAATGGCAGACTACCTAGGGAGGACTTTTTGGGCATTTTCCACTCGTATGCAGAATCGGTGGCAGAAGAAGGAGACAGCGAGATTCTCCTGACGAAAGCCCCTGACCCCATCAGCATGTTATCTATGAACTTGATGTGCTCCTGATCGTACTCCAAGAAGTCGTCCTCGTCGGCGGCGTCCTCCTTGGGAGCCCTCCACATCAGGTCCTCCTCCTCCTCTTCCTCCTCCTCAAAGTCATCGTCCAGTTTGCCATTAGCCAACATGCAGTCTTTTGTCTGGAAAAGGGGGAATGGGGAAGGAGGGGAGACATAGCTGCTGTTTTTAAAAGGGTTTGAGACTCAATAAAAGCAAGGGTTATGGATAATTTCAAATGACAACCACAAATACTAAAAGGCAACTTTCAAATCATGGCCATTTGTTTCCAATTAACATAAAATAAGTTATTTAATCATATAAACAAAGTAAAACATGTTCTTTGAATGTTCATTTTCTAAGTTATAAAATGACCTTTATCTAGAATGAAGCTTTAAGTTAAGGATTTTATACACGGATATAAACTTTAAAATTAAGGCTCACAAGCCAAAACTTCAGCTAAGAATTGTAACTCTGGCAAGATACACAATGAAAGCTCTCATATGCCGATCACAGAGCTCTTCGATTTTGCTGACAAAGTTTTAAAACAAATTTTTTAAGATTTTCAAATTAACAAAATTAAATGCCAGGGGTAGAAAAAGCAAAACTTCTGCAATTCAGTAAGAGTATAATATATAAACAGATAAAATTATTTTCTTTGTAACATTAAAAATGTACAGTGGGGCTTCATGATGAAGTTTCTGTCCCTATTGCCACTTCAAATCCAAGCACATTCGCTACAATGTAAAACTAAACTGCCTTGCTTGAAAACTAAAAGTGATCACTATGAACTAAGCTATGAATTTGAGAAATTATGCTTTTCCCTTCAGGGTAACAGATTATAGCATAACTGACAAAAATAGAAGACAATTTAACATGAAACACAACAATCCAAATTCTGTCAGAAGGTCTTTGCTAATTCCAGTTTCTCTGGCAAAAGCTTATTTGTGAGTGACAATCTTAATAATGGGCCAGGATTCAGTAACCATGGACCTTTTCTGCAATGCCAGAAATATACCAAATTTCTGTTGTGCAGTGAAAAAGAAAAGAAAAGAAACAAGACTTTACTTAGGGAGAAAGGCAGGAGGGTGCGCTTCCATTTTGATAGTGACAATTTTGCAGAGTATTATGACAAAAAGGTTTTCAAGCTTTCTGTGGAGCATTTTTTTCAAGAGAGATATAAACAGTGCATTTGTCTGAAAAGAAATAAGTGCGATGAACGAAGCTATATATCTACAACTATCTTTCTTTATATTTTCTGATTAAAAAGTTTATGATTCCTTTTCAAGAATAAGGAAGAACACCAAAAAACAACAAAAAAAGCTATAACGGTGGATACCTCTAGGGGCTATTACCTAATAAAAACCTTATACTTTTCCAGAGTAACATGAGATGTTTTTGACTATCTGGTCTGTAAGGAGGGGTGGAAAAAAAGGCCAAATTTTTATTTTAAAAAAGACAATAATATTTTCATTTAAAAAAATCCTTATATATCTTTAGTAAGATGCTAACCATAACCAAAAACTGGCAAAGCGCAAAAAAGGCCGGGGTTTTATCAACAAATAAGCTGTGTGATCTTGTGCAAAGTTCTTTAATGCCTCTGGGTTTCAGTTTTTCTATCTGCAAAATAGTGGGATTCTACCTTACTAAATGGTTTCCAGGAGCACTTCCAGCTCTTTAAGAATAAACAAAAACAAAAAACACTAGCAAGAAACTCTTTGCTCTCACAGTTCAAGTTCACTTTCCACCTAAGCTATTCCCACCTTTGGCATCTGTACGCAAAGCTTTCATGTAAACCTACTTGCTGAACAGCGAGGCAGGCAGAATAGGAGTGGACTAAGCATAAGCTTCCCAATATCATCTAACAGTCTACTTCAAAAAACAGAAATTATTAAATAAAAACATAAACAGTATTTTAATGCAATCTGAAAATCAAAGTACCAGGCCATTTGAAGTGCTAAGGAAAATAAATAAGAACTTTATGTTGCATCTTTAAAAAAATATTTTTTTTAATTAAAGGGACATGCTAATATCACCTTTATGCTAAAAAAAAAAAAAAAGTTTTTAAAGCACCAATGATACTATGCCTATTTATAAGTCAGGATAAGTGTTTCTGGAATTTTTGTCATAGACATGCAAGATTTTCTCTGAAGTTCTCAAAATCATACACACTTTCCTCTAAGCTTCTATTTCTAAATTAATAACATATATAATTTTTCTAACCCAACTTGCGTTAAAATACTCAATGCTCTGTCAAGTAAGTCCAATTTCTGTAATAAGTCAAATACTGCACAAGCATAAAAATATACTCAGTGAATAGGTTAAAAAATCAAAACAGGGTCACCAAGCATGCTACCTGGAAATACTTAAAAGCAGACTATCTAGGGCATACACATCAGAGAGAAGACGAGAAAAAAAAAACACACACAGAAAATATAACTTGTGCAAGAAACGCTATTCTCACTGCTGCTCTTTAGTAGAAATGAAGTAGCAATTAACCAGTTCATCATTAATGCAAAATAAATGTCTGAAAAATGACCCTGCTGGCAAGATGGCCTCCCAGCCAACAGCCCTGGACGGCGGGCTTCCACAGCTGCTGGCTCCCGGGCCCTGCGAGCTGCCCTCTGGTGGCCTTCCAGACGAGACGAGACGGAGCAGCAGCAGCTAACGTTTGCAGGCTTAAGTTTTTGGCAAGATTTAAACTATTTCCAGGAAACTACAACCTTTACGTATTTTTATTTTTTTAAGGTCACAAGAGGAGAAATAGTCCTGAGGAAGCCCTGAGCTGCAAAAGCAAGATTTTATTGAAATCATTTCACAGACAAATTGTAGATTATAGGCTACTGATTTCACTGAACAGAGCTACGGATCTATGATAAATCACAATATGTAATATTCAAGTGAAATGTCACAGAGTTAAGCCCCCCCCCTTTTTTTTGAATCACAACACCAGATACTCTTTTGCCTTTGGCAAGGGAAGATAACAGAAACTGTACTGTTCTAAATTCAATGAAAAAAAATTAATTTACTATATTGAATTTCGACTCTACTATAAACTCACTGGAGAAAAGAAACAAACAATTAATAGAAAAAGATTCTGCCCCCTCACCAGAAAATAAATCCACCCAGTTACGAGAAACTTACCATTTCATCTTTTTCCCATTTCTCTGTGTTACTTTTGTCTTGATTTACTACGTAACCAGGAGGAAGCCAATTCACAGGGGGGTCAAATATGGACACCACCATGCGGCTGGGCAGCCCCTTCTTTTTTCCAAGCCGATACAGATTACAGTTGCTGACCTATAGCAGAAAAAAATTTATGCAACACTTATCCATAAATGATCGCTGTGGAAACTCATGTAAGACATTAATGTAATTTTTAGCTAAAGATTCTTCATATTCCATAACTAGTCATCAGTTACACAGATTGAACAGTTTTTCTACCTATTCATGATAGGAAATATTAAATTCTCATGTAATCTGTAGAAAATTCAAACTGCTGATTGGAGCTATCAAAATAGAAAATAATCGAAATCCACCAAATCCAAAATGTCCCAATATTCTCAATGAAATTAAAGGTGAAGGTACCATAAACTCTAGCTATAAAATAAAAACCAGCACTGAACTAAAATAATTTTTTAAGTTCCTTGAACCTAAACTATAAATATAATTTCAACTACAGTGTTTTTCCAAATATCATTCTTTTGTTTTGGATGGCATTTCAAGATATTTCAACTGCTTTAAAACAGAGCAAAGGTAATAAAGAGAAATTCCATGTTTACTGACATCAATAAGCCAGCTTTAGTGTCGCCCCTCTGGTCTATTTTTTCTACAGCCTTCATCTCCTCCATAAGCTACTCAAGTCGCTGTGTCTCTACCTAGTTTTCACTTGAACACCAAGATCTAGAACTGTCAATTTCATTTTCCGAAAACTGGGCTCCTTTTCGTGAAAGTGCTTCATGAGTCCCTTTCCCCCACGTAACTCAATGCCCCTGAACAAGCACCCATGCTAGAGAGGCACTGGTTGGGATGTGAGGCAGAGAACTGGTCCCTGAAGCCTGCGGGATGGGAGGGGGGAGCCCCCCACGAGGCTCACTCTGGGCCGAAGGGCTTTCCCATGCCGCCCGCAGGGCGTAAGTAGACTCTGGTTTCCCGCTCCACACGTGGGACCACGGCACCGCAGAAGCCAAAGAGAGGATAAAGCGCAACAGGCACTTGGATGGAAACGACAAAGTCAGCGAAATGGTCCGCAGGATGGAGGAGGAAGAGCGAGCTCAGAGGGCCCACGGGAGGTGCCAGGTGGGGCGGGCCGCGTTCCCGTGGAGACACAGGCGGGCAGCGGAGTAGCAGCAGCAGCAGGTGTGTGCAGGCCCGGGCAAGACAGCTGGGGAGGCCGCCTGGCCGCGGCAGGGCTGGGGGGCATGCCCAAAGGGCCTTTTGCACCCCGCTGCGCGAGTGACAACGATCTCCGCAGCAAGTAAGGAGTCAGAGCTCTCTGAGCAGCGGGATAGAGGGACTTTCAAAACGGAAGATAATTTCTTTCCTACCTAAGAGGATGCGGTTACTTTCTACTCACTCTCAACCTCTGCAACCACCCCAGGGAAATCTCGTTTGCTCTCAATTAGCAGTCTTAAAAGACGATTCCCCTAGACCACATCTCCGTCCTACATTCTTAATTACCAGAACATTCCACCGCCGAGTCTGTGAAGTCCGAAAGCCCTAAACTTCACTTTGACTCCGACATTCCTGCCTCCCCCAGCACTGGCCCCTCAGAGCCCGGTTGCTCTGCGGGCTACTCCTGCAGCAAGCACCCTCTTTACTTCAGGAGGCTGCAGGGAAGTGTGGGGAACGCTTGGGCTGCAGCGTCAGCCACACTCCTGACCATCCCAGACCAGCCCGGTGAACCGCACGAGCCGACGAGACTCCAGGCAAGAGTGTTCTCATCTGCAAGATGGGGCGGTGCTGCCCTCTACCTCTCGGGGTTCGCTGAGAGGACTGGATGGAGAACGTCTGTGGCCCGCTCGGCGCAGCGCCAAGTGTCATGGACAGCAGCAGGGGGAGGGCGGTGTAATGGCCAAGAGCAAGGTCTCTAAAGCCGGACTGTCTAGGCCGTGCCACGCATTTCCACTTTTGACTGCTGCCCCGGTTTATTCATCGAGTGCTGACACGCTCTGCCATCTGTTCCGTTTACACACTATAAACGCACATCCTTCCGTTAACGCCTTCCCTGATCACAAGTGACAGTCCCTCCCTCCAAGAGCTCAGCGGCTTTGTGTGTTATGTGCCCAGCAGGTACCTGGCACCTTGTAACCCCTCTTGTATCTTCGTTACTTTTCTTCTCTGAATCTTAATTCCGCACTACACCTAGTGTCACTCCTGTGTGGGGGGGCTTCCCTGGTGGCTCAGCTGGTAACGAATCTGCCTACAACGCAGGAGACCCAGGTTCGATCCCTGGGTTGGGAAGATCCCCTGGAGACGGGAATGGCAGCCCGCTCCAGTATTCTTGCCTGAAGAATCCCATGGACAGAGGAGCCTGGCGGGCTACAGTCCGTGGGGTCATGCAGAGTCAGACACAACTCAGAACTAGCACTTTCCTTTTCCTGTGCACGTGCTCCGGAGGCCCCTGCTGCCCTGCCGGGTGTGGGGCCCCTGCAGCAGGACTCTGCTAGTCCTCTGGATCACGGACGCTGGAAGCCACCCTGAGTAACTTCTCCAGCTGTGCAAGGGTTAAAGGACGGCTCCTTACCTTTTTGCTCCTCATGTAGGAAAGGCGGCCCTCGTGCGCATCAGGGTAAGTGCAGAAGAGATACGTGGTGATGGCGTGCTTCAGGAAGGAGTCGCCAAGCATCTCGAGCCGCTCCAGGTTAAATCCATCGCTAGCATTCGAAAGGGTCAAAGCCTGAAGAATGAGCCCAGGGTTGGGGCCAAGCGTCCTCGAGGAGTACCCAGGAGAAGGGCTCTGCTCAGAAGCCGTCCTGTCCGGGGGCGCCTCCCCAGTCTCTGTAGTACCAGGCACGGCGGCCGTCACGGGACTTCCATCTGAGGTAGATGTGTTAGCATTTCCATCAAGGTATTTATTACTCAGTAGAGTACATTCATCGCTGGGCTTGGGCTGGTTCTCGTAATTGTATAAATTCTGAATGGGATATGAGGTAGTTGGTTGTACAGGTATTTCCTGCTTGTAGTAATTCAGATGGTTTCCTTGGCAAAAGTCTCTGTTAGCTAAATCGTAACTGCCATTGGCAAGACTTTTATTGTAAGAAAGACCATTAACTGCTGTCAGATCTGTTGAAACTTCGATTTGGAGCTTCCCGGGTGACGCGCTGAGCAGCGCCCTGCAGCTCACAGACATTTGGTCGCGACTCTCTCGAGAGGAGGTCCTGTTAGCACCTGGGTGTGCAGCATTTTCAGGGGCGGCAATTGTGCTGTGCTTGCAGTGATTCTCACTTTCAGCTGAAGAGGAGTTAGCCACTGAGATGAAAGATTTGCTGTCGATAGATTTTTTCCACCCGAAGTCTAAGTTAGGGTATCTGCAAAGACATTTTTTGTAACTTTTCATCAGACCCTTCAAAGAGGCTAGTGCAATGTGAGTAAAAGTTAAATAAAGATCAGGATAAATATATTCCTACCTTAGAAGAGAAATAAGGTTCCAAGGCGGACATCAGCACTACTGGGAATTCTTCACAACATAAACCACGCAGTGGGACAGGGTTCTCTGCGCTGGTTTATTCCCAACCCCGCAGCACTGGGTGGGGCTGAGTTCACGAAGCTTGGGGTCAGCCTAGCGGACCCGGGGCCACAGACTGGGACTCCAGGCCAGCGGAGTGACTAGCTGGGGAATTTCGAGTAATTTACTCAATGTCTCTGTACCTTAGCTACCATCCCTGGAAGAGGAAGCAATAATTCCTACCTCACAGGACTGTCCTAAAGATGAAATCATCTAACATGAGCTACAGCGCTCAAACCAGTGTTGGACACTGTAGTAAGTGACTGGCACTATTACCAAGTTCCTCAGTTCCTGAACCAACCTGCTCTTGCCAACTGGATAAGCAAAATAAATCTGAGTCATTAAACCAGTAATTTCCTTAGAATGCAGAGACTTGATTGGTGAGAAAAGAACAACTGAAGACAGCACACTGAGGCAACTGCTCTTTAACACCTACTTGATTTATAAGAGAGGAAGAGCCTTCAAGTGTCAGCCCTGGGACAAACCACTCTTTTCATTTTTACTGGAACTGCCACCACGGAAAAGGAAACCACTGGTTTTGGCCTCAGGCTCTCCTCCCCCCCTGAGCCTCTCCTCCCCCTCTGAGCATCTCCTCTCCCTCTGAGCATCAGCAAACGACGACTCGATAAACAGATGCTCACTTAGCCAAATGATGCATCTATTTCAGGTATTAAATAGATATCCACGTTTTCTTTCCAATCTTTCAAACAATTATTCTACATAAAATTAAAATGTGAACTGAAGTCAGTGCGTTTTGCAAGCAGGATTTCATGAGCCATGTTTTCTGACCCACGGCGCAGCATATCTAAAAGGCACAGGCATACCTAAAATCCACAGGAAGTGATCGGACTCCCACACCAGCATCGCTGGCTGTCTGGGCTCTGAGCTCCTCTGCAGTCAGAAGGCAGTGAAGGCGGTAAAGGATGCTGGGGAGACAGACGGCTTTTCTCCACAGTGATGCTGGAATTGGATGTATAGCACAGAGTTCTGGAACCAGTATCTGAGAGTGAGCAAAACGTGGATAAGTGTAAATTGTGGAGAGGTAAATATAAAGCAAGGACACAAGAGAATAAAAACAAAACTTAAAAATCAACTTCACTGACGAATAAAGACAGAAATCAGAAACACTAGCAAAATCTTATTTTTAGAAATGTTTTAAAAACTAACCTTTAAGGAAAACAGGATTTATCCTAGGATTTCATGATATAATTACTACCAGTGGACCAAGCATAAAGGCCAAACCTCTCACGCTTATCAAAAAGACATTCATCGTGTTGAGGTTTGACTGAAAGAACAAAATTCTGTAAAGCAACTATCATTCAATAAAAAATTAATTAATTAAAAAAAAGACATTCAAATGAAGTCAATATGCCACATTAATTAGAGCAAAACAAAACCTAAGTGTTGGGCAACTTCCAAGAAATTCGTAAGTCACTCAATTCACTTGGTAACATAAAATTCAAGCATCTTTCAAAATACTAAGGTCTGCTAATGGCAATGAACTTGCTACCTGTTTATTCTGCAGGCTTTCCCACTTGGCTTTCCTCTTCTCAGCACTGCTTAGAGGAAGAGCTTTCCCCTTCTGATTCAAATGGCGAGGTGTCAAAAGATTAAGTCTAGAAAATTTTCAAAATAATCTTATCAAACAGACAAAAACAAGTTCACTCTGACAGTGGCTGTACGACTTCAGCGCAGCTCGCTGGAAGAGCTCATTCAAACTGCAGACCCCTGGACCAGACTCTGGGCAACCGTGTGTGCCAGGGACCTCCTGAGTTCAGGGTCTACATGCCGGCGGGCCACGGGGACCACAAACCTCCACATCTGCCTAATGACCTTGGGAATCTGGCACAGGTGCAATCCAAGTGCCATCTCTGGAGTGCCTTACCGTGAAGACGTGTGGTCCACGTCCAGCAGCGGCTGGTTGAGATTGGTCAGGTCAAGGTTATACTTTGTTTTATAATACTCCGCAAACGTTTCATACTCAGGGGAAGGAAATTTACTCAGGGGGGTAAGATCAGTGTACACGTCAGCGACATAAAATCGATGAGGCTGATCAAAATTGCGGTATCTAAAAAGGAAAAACAGCTTCTCAGTGACTGTATGGTTTAAATCACCTATTCTCAAAACACAAACGGGTTTTAATACAGAAATGCAAATTATGATTTTAAAGTAAGAGTTCAAAAGGTTAAAAATACATAACAGGAATGACACTTCAACTCTAATACATTTCAAGTGAATTTAAGCCAAGAGAAACTATGTTTACATCGAGTGAAAACCTGACTCTTCATTCTCTCCTGTTCTAAATATCTCATCCCTATCCTCGGAAAGGCAATGGCACCCCACTCCAGTACTCGTCTGGAAAATCCCACGGATGGAGGAGCCCGGTAGGCTGCAGTCCATGGGGTCTCAAAGAGTCGGACACAACTGAGCGACTTCACTTTCATGCGTTGGAGAAGGAAATGGCAACCCACTCCAGCGTTCTTGCCTGGAGAATCCCAGGGACAGGGGAGCCTGGTGGGCTGCCGTCTATGGGGTTGCACAGAGTCGGACACGACTGAAGCGACTTAGCAGCAGCAGCACCCTTATTCTAAACATCTATACTTTGATAACACATGAAAGCCAAATGGCTTCTTTTGTTGTTGTTCAGTCGCTAAGTCGTGTCTGATTCTTCGCGACCCCATGAGGTGTAGCATGTTAGGCTCCCCTGTTCATCACCACCTCCCAGAATTTGCTCAGAATTGTGTCCGCTGAGTGGGTGATGCCATCCAACCATCTCATACACCGCCATTCCCTTCTCCTGTCGCCTTCAGTCTTCCTCAGCATCAGGCACTTTTCCAAAGAGTGTGCCCTTCACATCAAATGGCAAAAATAGTGGAGCTTAAATGGCTCCTCTAAATACCTCTAATTTCATCAATATAAACAGTATAGAAAACTTTCAATATCCAAGCAACCAAGTAAATAGTTTATATATTACTAACGCTAAACAGGAAAGATTCTTGCCCCACAAGACGTATGCTACTGTACCATTTCTGATACTGATAGGCTGGCGTTAACTAACATTTAAAGTGTGGCAGTGAAGTACAAAGTGAAAAAAGAAAAAACAAAAACAGAACAAAATCCAAAGACAACTGCAGCCAGTATTTTAATTCTTTAAAAAGTGTGATATTTAATCTTAATGCTCAAAAACTTGAGCCCCTAAATTTTTACCAAAATGGTGGCAAGTGCAGGAGATATAAGAGACTCAGGTTCAACCCCGGGTCCAGAAGAGTCCCTGGAAAAGGGCATGGCCACTCGCTCCAGTATTCTTGCCTGGAGAATCCCACTGACAGAGGAGCCTGGCGGGCTACGGTCCATAGAGCATCAGACACGACTAAAGTGACTTAGCACACATACAACAAAGCACTGTAATTAACTTTTGTCATTGTGCTTAATTAACACTATGCCTTTCAACAATTTTAATAAACTTATTTATAATCAAGTTCCTTAAGACTTTGGGGATTAAAAGGATGGAGGTTTTACAAAGAAAGCCTGTCAACATCATTTAGATGAGCTGACCTTCACAAAGTAAATCTTTTCACCAACAGCATTTCAGGCTTTGTTTTTATGTGAGTAAACTGGGGAGCACAGGCCGGCCACAAAGAGATACCTGAATTTTCTACTGGCCACAGCGATGCCAGGGTCACAGCCCACCGCATGCCCCATGTACCAAGGGGGAATCTTCAAAAGTAAAGTGTCAGCTCCACTTTGCTTTCCACTTAACACCTTACCTTGGAATGATAACTGCATCTTGGTAATCTTCTAATTTGAAAACAAAGGGAGTTTCTTTTGAATACTTTGTGCTGGGAATGCCTATGCGAGCTTCAGATTTCTCGATATCTTCCATGAATTTAAAGTCAATGTCCAAAGTGCTGGAGTCATTAACTTAGGGAAGAAAAAGATCTTTTAGCTTGTTAAAAATATAATAATACGGGTTAGACCCTCCCTCAAGCTCTACCTTCATTCCATGTGCCTGGTTCAGCATTATCAAAGAGATTTCTGCACTATATTCAGTTAAGCTCGTTGTTAAGCAACACTTTCGTTTTTTTTAGCTACTAGACAGACAACGCTTTAGTCTGGGTCCTTCTTACCAACATTAAGAGGTAGAACACAGTAGGCTGAGTCCGCGTCTGCGGGTTTAAATTCTAGGGCAGGTTTTTCAAGCCGAAGAATGTGTGAGAATATATACTGGTGAAGTCTTGTGATCAACTCAAGCATTTGCAGAGATAACGTGAAGCCAGACTTCTTCAACTCAATAGATATGGTCACCTCTCCAGAGCGCGTGTACACAGGAAAGTGTGGGATCTTCAGAGAAAGAAAAATAAAGCCCAGGGTTAGCCACGATTTCAGCCCATTATAAATAGTTAACTTCAGAGGAGGAATGATGCTTTCTAGTAGGGGAGCAGAAGAGACACTTCCAGTTGTAAAATAGTGACCATTCTGAGGTGACAAAAGACAGTTACTTTTAAAGTCATTTTTCCTTTAAAAAAAAAAAGGACAGTCCAATGTAAAAGGCCACTATGAAATTTCCACCTGAGGTATGGGCTTGGCTGTCAGTATCCCAAAGCATCTCGCGGTGTCCTCAGGGGGGTAGAGCTTCCGCCTTCTGAAGTTGAGCTCATCGGGTAAAGGCGTTGTCAGGACCATCCCGATCACGTACAGGTAGCAGGGCTGGCCGGGCCTGGGNTATGAAATGTCCACCTGAGGTATGGGCTTGGCTGTCAGTATCCCAAAGCATCTCGCGGTGTCCTCAGGGGGGTAGAGCTTCCGCCTTCTGAAGTTGAGCTCATCGGGTAAAGGCGTTGTCAGGACCATCCCGATCACGTACAGGTAGCAGGGCTGGCCGGGCCTGGGGTAGCTCTCTCTCAAACATTCTGGAATCTGGGAGTGGAAAGAAAAATGCAAGCAACAAGTGCAAGCGTGTTCACCTCTTTTCCAGATGTTGGCAAGAAAACAAGTTTTTTCTCCTGGCTTTACTAAAAGCTGATGAGAGGAAACTAAGACCCAAGGCAGGAGACCTCCTCATTTACTTAACTTCCCTGGAGAGGTATGCAAAACCACCAAACGCCGCAGGGTCTTCTAACACAGTACTGATCGCTTGACGTGGGCTTCCCTGGTGGCTCCATGGTAAAGAATCCGCCTACCAATGCAGGAGACACAGGTTCAACCCCTGGGTCAGAAAGATCCCCTGAAGAAGGGAATGGCTACCCTCTCCAGTATGCTTGCCTGGGAAATCCCACTGACAGAGGAGCCTGTGGGTTAAAGTCTATGGGTTGCAGAAGAGTTGGAGCACAACTTAGCAACTAAACAGCAACATTTCATTTGATCTATTTCTTCTGACTGGAGAACAAACGCTTTTCTTCCCTGGGTTTCTTAGTCTTTACTCACTGTTGAATATCAGAAAATAAAAGTAGCCACGTTTTTAAAAATCCTACATAATCCTGAAACTCAGACAACTTTTAATAACACTGTCACATACCATATCATCTTCCGGACTTTTCTAGAATAAATGTATACATTCCAGAATAAATGCACATAAATATATACACATACATATTTTTCATTACAAATGGAACCACAAAACAAAGACTGTATCACCAATTTTTACCTCCAGTTACTACAATGAGAATATCTTTCGGGGTCAATACAAGTCAATGCTATTTTTAATGGCTGTCTGATTAAAGGAGTAAACTATGATTTAAACTAAGTTTCTAAACTTCTAACAGTCACACAACCCCACCCAATTGTCTATAGTTTCCAAGGCTCAATTTAAACTAAACTAAGTTTCTAAACTTCTAATAGTCATACAACCCCACCCAAAAGTCTACAGTTGCCAAGGCTCAATAATATAAAAAATAATTACATCTATCCTTAAAAGGTGCAGAAATGCTGGCTAAGAGATATAGTTGCTAGAGTGTCAGCCAGTACAGAAGTCACCTATTAATTACACCGGAGGCAAAGCAGTATTATGCTTCTCAAAACACTTATTAGTGGCAACATCTGTCACATGCAACTAGCCCCGGAACCTCTAGGGTAATGTGGGGATAGGACAACTGGATATGAGAAAATAAGCAGTTCAGAAAATCGGATGACTTAATTTCTGATTTTTGAAAAAGTGACATAATTTTGAATCTTGAAAATGCTTAGCTGGGTGCAAACTTTTTTTAAAAAGTAAAAACTCAATAAAACTGCAAAAAAATACAAAGAGTCATATTTAAGCTAAGATCAAAGTACACAGCAAATTTCTGTTTTTGTTTGGGGTTTTTTTAAATGCTTTTATTTTTTTATTTTATTTAAAAATATGGAACACTTCACGAATTTGCGTGTCATCCTGTGCAGGAGCCATGCCAATCTTCTTTGTATCGTTCCAATTTTAGTGTATGTGCTGCCGAAACGAGCACTGTTTGGGGGTTTAATAAGGTAAAAATATTGACTAATATTTTTAAAATCAGTACTCCAGCCCCATATGGTTACAGCTAGAAAGCCACAGATCCAGCCAGACATGACATTGGAAAAGCTATTACTAGTCGGGCCACACCCTGACTCCTGAGAAGTCAGGCACTCCTCACCCTGTAGGGTCTGTTTTAGCACGCATACCCTCAGGGTCTTAGTCCCCAGGGTAAGGCAGAGGGAGGACCTGGCCACTAAAGTGAATGAAACAAAGACTGTCTCTTTAAATGACAGTAACTCATTCTGGATAGAATGTGATAAACACAAGAATCCTTTTGAGAAGAAAAACAAAAGCCTGAAGTGAGAAAGAACACAGGTACACGTGACAGCGAAGGGGCTGCTGTGAGAGGAGCTGTGCACGAGGCAGGCAGGCAAGCTGAGACCCACGGTGGGGGCTGAATTACACGGGTTTGGGAAGCCAAGCAAAGGAATCTGGGCCTGCTACTGCAGGCAACAGAAAGTCAGGACGGCTAGGTTTGTGTGTGGCTCTGACCGATACTAACTGCTTTCGGGTAGCACTGCCTTCGCTTGGTGGAGCCCGGTCTCCCGGGGACACTAGTCTCCTCTTCATCGTGCAGATCCAGCTCCTCCTCGTATTTAACAGTCTCCTTCCCAACGGGCATCAAGTGGTCGTCCAGTTCACCTAGAAATGTAAAGCGGAGGAACGTGATTCTGTACTAAAATGCTCAACCCTGATTTTCCCTAATTGATCAGTGGATCATCCAGAGCAGCTCTGTGCTGGGAAAACAACTGGACAAATCACAAAAACTAAAGCATCTGTGCTTTTAACAACAGAAAAGAAATCAGCGGTGATAACTGAAGGCCAAGCCGACTGGGACGTTCCTATATTCAGTATGATGAGGATTATAAATTCTGAAACACAAGAACATGTAAACAGGAAAACAGTATCAGATCATCCTTCTACGAGTGCCACCGGAAAACAAGTCCACCCATTTTTAAAAAAGCTTTCATCTGTGCACAAATGTAGACTAATTTGAGAAACCGATACATTAAAACACAAAACATAAATGTTCAGGATTCAACAGTCAGAAGACCTTATTACATTTATATATTTAAAAGGAGTTAGAAACGAGAGAAAATAAATCACAGCTGCTCAGCTGTGAAAAACAGAGCTCTTCCATCTTACAGGGTCTTCAAGTGACATCACACTTACACCTATCCTCCCGGAAGCACACCAAGAGCAAGGCATTCACAGCCCGCAAAGCCCTGGAGACCCATGAAGCCCTTGAGGTGCTTCTGTTATACAATGTTTTTGACTTTATTTTTATTTACACGTGTTTTTCGCACACACTTACCAATTTTGTGCAGTTTTTCACAGCAAATGAGAGCCACGACTCTTTCAGCCAATCGAATGCAGCTCATTGGGGGACCCTGGAAGTAACAAAAAAAAAAACATGTCCACAGCACATGCATGGAGCTAGAGTGCCGCTGGCGCGTAAAACACAGAAGAAACCGCTGCCCTAGCATCTTTAAAGCCGAAATTTACCAGTTCTTCATTGTGAAAAGCATCAGCCAGTTTTAAATAGTCCTATTGTCTATCTTTGAAAAGCCATCTTTCAAAATCCTGCCCAGTAAAACCTATACCAGTTATCATAAAGAGTTTACAATCTTGATGAATTTAAATTTCAATAAAAATTTAACATATTAGCATCGAGACCAAGGACAGCAATTGTATAAAGGTCTATTTTTTCCAGTCAACAACAAAATAACTGGAACAGCCCAACTATATTTAATGAACTCTGTGTCACTGTAAGGAGAAGGCGATGGCACCCACTCCAGTGCTCTTGCCTGGAAAATCCCGTGGACGGAGCAGCCTGTGAGGCTGCCATCCATGGGGTCGCTGGGAGTTGGACACGACTGAGTGACTTCACTTTCACTCTTCGCTTCCATGCACTGGAGGAGGAATTGGCAACCCACTCCAGTGTTCCTGCCTGGAGACTCCCAGGGACGGGGGAGCCTGGTGGGCTGCCGTCCGTGGGGTTGCACAGAGTCGGACACGACTAAAGCGACTTAGCAGCAGCAGCAGCAGCAGCAGCAACAGCGTCACTGTAAGGATCTAAAGTGGATGATGCTGCCAGAGATGTTCAGAGAAGTGAGATTTTAAGATTTCAGAGGAATCTTCAGAGGTCGTCTAGCCTAATTCAGAGAGTCTACAAATTACATATATAGTCTATTGAAGACTCGAACACATAGTTGACTACAAAAGAGATTTCTAAATGTACTTTTTGAAGTAGATTTAAAGCCAAATTCACCTATAACTTGCACAGCCCTAGAGAAGCTGAAAACAAATCCATTAATGACATTAAGTTTAAGGCACAATCATTTCTTTTTCTAACTTACAACAATGGAGGCTCGCAGAGGTGAGTTAATTGGCAGATAAAGAGTTGAATAGAATGTGCCATCAGGCAACTCTCGGGTTCTACACTTAGGAGCCAGATGAGTAAACGGATCACTTGGTAATCTAGCACAGTATCTGCAGGGGGAAAAAAAAAAAGGCAACAGTAACACTATGTCTGCAACTGAGAAACAGAAGGAAAAAATCTGATATTCACATTCTATAGTTTGATTTTTTATGTTCCTCTTGCCCTCTACTGGATAGGTATTTATATGCGTGGTTTCAGCATTACTGCTTCAAACTTTCAATAAGATGGACCAGTACGTTTATATATATATATATACACACACATATATATATATAAAACTCTGAGATGACGTTCTGTATCTGTGCTGTTCAACAGGGAAGCCACTGAACTCTTGAACTGCGGCAAGGGCAGCTAAGGAACTAAACAACTTTAATTTTTATTAAAATTGATACTTGAGGATCAACAGCCATATAGGTCTGTGCTATGACTGGATAGTGTGGAAAGGATTGTTCAGAATCCATTAAGGGACCAAACCGCCGTTTGTTCCTTAATGATCGCCAACAATTACGGGGGCCTGTGCAAGGCAGGCATCAGCAGTGGGCCCAGTGTTCACCCAAGGAGGGCAGGAGAACAACCGGGCTGCCCCACAGCAGCACGAGGAACGCGGGGCAGGAAGCCGGCCCTGAGGGAGCTTAGCCTGAGCAGGGAGGGGGCCGGGACAGGAAGCCAGCCTGGCGGGGAACAGGAGGGCAATGGAACGGCCGCGATGCTGCAAGGCCAGGAACATTTATTTCTGCACAATACTAGCTTTGCATTCTGACCAAAAAAACAATGAACAGAAAAAAGCAACTTCTCTTTCTGTCACTGAGGCATCACAGGCCGTAAACGGAGAGACTGGTTATTGCTTGCAGATGGTGAACAACACAACGCTTACAGAGTCAGATCGAACTCTCACGATTCTCACAGGTTTGCTACCACGTGGCCCGCGGCCGTACCTGTTGACATGCCCAATGGCCGTGTTGATCGTGACGCGGGGACCGTCCTCAGGCCTCAGCACGTATGGTGGGAAGACATCGTCATCGTCCACCACGGGCTCCGTGTCGGCCTCCCCGGTATCAACCGACTTGGAACATTTGTTTCGCAAGATCTGAACAGTTTCAGAAGAGAATTTATGAGAACAAATGCCTTTCCTGCCACGAGCTGTCTGCCTCTGAACCTACAAAAAAGCTCTTGACGTGAAATAGTTCTCTCCCCTAAACACATACCTCAGTACTCCATAGTCACCTGCTACAGACAATTTTTCCCAATGCATCCTTCCCAGCTCCAGTCATATGGAGATGTTCCCATCCAGGGAACAAGACACTGAACTACACCTACCGACCAGCACACAAGTGATCGCGTCTTACACGAGTATCCGGGCGATGTCATCACTCTCAAACCACTCTGCAACTCAGTCAACTAGGACGACACCGTCCATGTGAACAGTATACTTCCTAATCCTCCTCAATAACCTACATGACCATTTTCACTGCCAGTTTATTGCAAAATACTGCTGGCTTTGTGCAATTACTCTCAACTGTCTGATAATGTACCCACTGCACACCTCTGCTGAGACTATTCTCTGAAGATACAACTGTTCTTATTATTTCTGTATGCATAAGAATAACTTACGATAACAGGTGACTCTTACCTTTTCAATAGCTTTGTATGTTTTAAGGTCTTCTTCAAAACTCTGTATTTTATCTGTATCTGCTAACATTACGTAATTAGAGATGGGTGCCCTCGCCCTTCCCTTAGACTGAACATAGGATCGATACTCTGTGGGCAGATCAAAGCGAACCACCAGGTTGCACTTCGGTATGTCGACACCTTCTTCCACAATACTTGTTGCAATGAGCAGGTTGGTTTCATGTGCTCGAAACTTCCTAAGGACCTGAAAAAAATCCACCAAGAAAAGGAATTCTAACAAACTTTCCGAAGAAAAGAGCATAGTAAAATAAAGGGAGAGGTGTCATTTGTGACAATACTCTGAGCACTCTTAACCCAGGCCAGGCTAAAAACGACGACGGTATCACACAAAACTCGAGATGCCATGAACATTTGGGCAAAGCACCTCTGATTTAAAGACATTTTCAGCTGAACATGACTTGAAAAAATCAAAGTGCCTTCTACTTTAGAGAAGCACCCAGGGACAAATCACAGTCTTCGGCTAAAGACACTGGCTTCTTCAGTAACCACCAGAGTGACCAAGCGAATTCACTTCCGAAATCCTGTTGATATTCTAAGCCTCCCTATGGGACCTGTGTCTGAGAGCCTATGCCAACATCCCTCCAAAGATGTCAAAACTCCATCACTAAAATCCCTAAATCACCTGGAATTAAAAACTACAAGCGAAGTATCACTTATTTTCTGACACCTTGGGACATACTTAATTTAAGGGATCAGAAATGATTTTTAAGTGAAAATATTTTTTCATACTAGATTTAAGGTAACATCATTTCCCAATTCAGCGTAAGTTAAATAAGAAATTAAGCTGGGTTTTAGACTGACCTGTCAAGACTGTGGCTACTGAACTCCCCAAACTTGGAGTATTAGCATTTGGAAAATGACTTCGACATGAAGTCATTCTGCTACTTTTAACTTAAACAACAAATCTTACATAAAAAGTTTTTATTTGCAAGCCAGGAACACTAAGTTAGGTTTTATCATCTTTACAGTGCTATTTCCTATATCAAATCTTGAATAAAAAGCATGAAAAAAAGTTAAACCAAAAATCTTTAAAATATATAGTTTTTAAAATAGTCAATCAAGGTAGGCCTTTCAATAGCAAACAAAACACGTTCTAGGAAAAAAAAATTCAGTTTTTGCTTCAGAATCGTAACAAGTCAGCAAGAGTTATATTTACACACGCTGTCTTCTTCTACGAAACGTAGCTATGTGTCCTCAGCCCCCATAAAGGAAAATAAAGTGGCT
The DNA here is from genome assembly GCA_006410615.1 of Neotragus moschatus. Lineage (NCBI taxonomy): Eukaryota > Metazoa > Chordata > Mammalia > Artiodactyla > Bovidae > Neotragus > Neotragus moschatus. The sequence continues at coordinate 419,662 of SJYA01002635.1, forward strand.
GATGGCAATTAAGACACAAAATTGGTCTACCAGACAGGTATTCTAATTCTACACATGAGAATGATCGTTCGGCTATCTCGAGGGAAACGGTGAGTCTCTGTTTATGAGTACTCTACATCACCAAAAAAATGCAGAGGAACTATAAAGAGAGGGGGTTCCTATGGGCAGAGTTTATATATGTTCTAAAAACTGTTACTGTAAAATTACTTTCCCTTGGCTTACCTCTTCCTGTTTCCTGAATTCCGCTTCCATCTGTTTGTTCCGAGGCTGATTCTTTCCGATGCCATGTCCAGTTATAAAATTGCTGCTGATGTAAGCCAGCTCTGGATCCTGTTTGCCAGCTTCCTTTATCAATCTAAGAAAATTATACACATTTGGAAGTTAAGCACTGCTGAGGGAAAAAAATTTAAACTTTTGTTTGTAAGGTCTCTCTTAAAATGGAAATACCAGTATTTTTTTTGCCAACATACCTAACAAAATAGTCTTGGTATTTTTCCCCCCAACTAGCTTAAAAAGAAATCACCGTCTCTCTTTGTGTCAATCTGTGCACGAAATACTTAGAACACCAAAGACAGGGTTGATTTACACGACACGGGCGAACGAAATGGTCACAGTCCCTCAAACTTTCTAATTTGGCAGCAATGACCTTCACAGAAACGTGGCCTGGAAAGCAACAGCGCTAGGCAGAGAGAAACATGGGCTCTTCGTGTGTTCTGGCTTTAGGCCAAGCCTTATAATGAAAAAGCCACACACACTCTCTCTCCAAAACACGCACGCGCAACTTGCCGCAGTGGTCATGCCCCAGTCTCTATGACCAAGCTTACGCAGAGTTAAGTACCAAACACCCCAAGGGAAACGTCATTCTCCTCCCTCTCCGTGTAGTAAGAGTCCTAGCTGCACGTGCAAAGAAAGAAGCGTGTTATTTCTGTTCCTTTACCCTAGTGTCCTGTCCCCCTGGAAGGAGGGCTCCAGGGCAAGGAGAGCCTTCATCCACTGATAAGCATCTCCATTCCCAACACTCCGTGGCCCTGCTGACGGCCACTGACCACAGTTCCGCATGAAAGGCCACTGAGCTTCAGTCCTGCAAGGCTGACAGAGCTTGCCTCCCTGCAAGGCCGAGATGACTCCCCTCCCATCTGGGCAGGAAAGAGGACAGGATCTCGAGCTCGTTCCCCTTCCTGCCTGCTCCTCGCTAACAACCCAGAAAGCCTGTCCCTGAAAGCGGGCCCTCGGCTACAAAATCAAAAAGAGCTACGGGACAGGCTCACGTTACATGGGTGCAGAAGGTTAACAGTTAGTGTTACCATTACAGCTATTTTGGAAATATCCACACTGGAAAACTCAGCACACAGGATAAATGGTTCCACACCTGACCTAAGTGATCCCATATGGTTCCTCTGAAGTCATACAACGTAGCACAAATTCCTAATAGAAAATCGCATTTTTAAGTCAAACCATTCTTTTCTTTTCTTTTTTAATAAGTACATGAAACAGACTAATATCAAAGCCCTGGGAGAAACCTTGAGTGGCCGTCTAGAATATCTTCCTGCCTCCAAATCAGTAAAACACTGGCATGCCTAGGTTAGTTTGAGAGTCTGCGCTATAGTTCAAGTATTTAAAATGTTCGAAATCAGAAAGTTCTTCAATATGTTCAAAGATCTGTTATTATGAACTTATGATGTAACAGAAAACAGTGTTACATGCACACTGCATGCCCCAACATCTAAAATACGAAATCAATTATTGTAGAAATAATACGTACTTCCAAACTTTAGTTTATGTAAACAAGCATCAATTTGAACAAAACAGAGGTTCAAAAATGCATTTCCAGTTACTCCTAATTAGGCAGAGAATGTATCTTAATTTGCCTAAAATAATAAATCTGGCAGACTTCAACTAGCTGAGAATTGGAAGCACCAAGAGTACTTTTATTTCTCCTTAGTGAGACTCTCATCAGGACTGCAGGGAACGGAAGAAACAGCGAGCACATTCAACGACAAAGTCCCTCGTACGCAGCAATTAAATGCTACATACCTATGCTCACAATGTTTAAAAAGCAAACATCTCTCTATCAGATACGTTTAAGGAATCCCTACAGACAAAGCTATGGGCCTCCAGAAAAACAAAACGAGGTCTACTGTTGTCAGGGTGCTTGTATTAATCAGGACTACACTATCTGCCCAGAGATTTCATGGCACCACAGAACTGCTAGGGCGGAATCTCGTTCCTTTTCAGCTTACACTGAGTTTCTGTGAGTTGCTCCACAAGCAAGCTGTCTGATAAAGCTGCTCTCTAGTGCAGCAGACACTCACTAGAGCACCTCAATCCATCTCTAGCAAGGAAGTGGTTATTTTTTTTTCCTGTTTTCAAATTCACCTGAAACCAGTATTTCTGTAAAATGCCATGAAAATTAACTACTAAGAAAACATAACATAAAAATGTAAGAGTTTATAAATACAATGATATTCAGCAGACGTAATTTACTCTAAAAACTGAAAGAGTTGGTGCTTACCCTCCACCTCTACCTTCAGGCCCTCTGTGCGTGCACACGGCCTCCCCGAGTACAACGTCAGGCGGTAAGACTACGGTGTTTGTATAGTGTCTCTCACTAATGACTCAGTAAGAAAGGGAGGTATTATTACTATCTCATAGATGGAGAAGTTGAGGCTCTAAAAAGTGAAATAACTTGCACAGAATATACACCTGAAAAGTGAGTGAAGATAAAAAGAACCAGGGCCCCTCGGAGAAATGGCTGATTCCATGGCTGCAGCAAGAAAAACACAGGACGAGCCTGGAACACCTTGGCGTACCAGAAAGTCAGGCAGGGTTCAAAAATCAGAAGGATGGGGGCACGTCAAAAGGACATAGGCACTAACCTCCAAGAGCCCCCAATGGCCCAGGGTGGAATAACTCATACAAAAACTAACCCAGCAACAGATCATAACCGAGGTATAAAATAAACAAACACGAGTTCACAGTGATAAAAGAACGTGAGTCAACAAATATGAACAGATAAACAGGATAAAAGAGACATGTTTCCCTTACAGAAGAATTTCAGTAACACATTTATAGAAGCCCCTCTCCAGGCATGAAGCTGAATTCCTCTCTCCCCAGGATAAACTAGCTTCGGTGACCTGCCTCCAAAGAATAAAGTAAGAAATAAGAAAAATAATAACTTCACAGTGGAGGAAATGGGCAAGTGCAATCATAATCACGTGGTGAAGCTTAACATCACCCACGATGTTCTGTGTCGAGACCACGCATCCCCCTAAAATAAATTAACGAGAAGGGCACCTCATATCTGCAGCCTTCTTTCAAATGCTAAAACCCAGTCTAATCCTGAGAAAAACATGAGACAAATTCAAACTGAGGGGCAGTCTACAAAATATCTGACCTGCCCTCCTCACATCAAGGTCATCAAAAACAAGGAAAGAGCAAGAAGCCGTAAGAGACCAAAGGGGATTAGGGAGATCAAACTAAGTGAACTCTGGTTCACCTTGGATTAAGAAGAAGACATTAATGGGAAAACTGGGGAAATCCAACAGAGTCTAGAAGCTAGTTACTAGTAATACACCAATGTTAGTTTCTTGGTTGCAATACCCTGATAAGGTAAGATGTTACTGACATAAGACATGGGGGAAACCCAGAATAGGTATGGGGACCTCAGAACATCCCTGCAACTTTTCTGTAAAGACAAAGCTACTGGGAAAAGAGAGGGGTGGAGGGATGGGGGATAGAGAGAAGACATCAACCCAGGTTTGCCCAATGCCAAAGTCACACAATACTAGCAAATCACACAGTGAAAGGAGGTCGAGCCTTGGAGAGCAGAAATCACTTTCTGCCACTTGATCCTTGAGTTATCTCAGGGGGTCACANTTATTGTAGAAATAATACGTACTTCCAAACTTTAGTTTATGTAAACAAGCATCAATTTGAACAAAACAGAGGTTCAAAAATGCATTTCCAGTTACTCCTAATTAGGCAGAGAATGTATCTTAATTTGCCTAAAATAATAAATCTGGCAGACTTCAACTAGCTGAGAATTGGAAGCACCAAGAGTACTTTTATTTCTCCTTAGTGAGACTCTCATCAGGACTGCAGGGAACGGAAGAAACAGCGAGCACATTCAACGACAAAGTCCCTCGTACGCAGCAATTAAATGCTACATACCTATGCTCACAATGTTTAAAAAGCAAACATCTCTCTATCAGATACGTTTAAGGAATCCCTACAGACAAAGCTATGGGCCTCCAGAAAAACAAAACGAGGTCTACTGTTGTCAGGGTGCTTGTATTAATCAGGACTACACTATCTGCCCAGAGATTTCATGGCACCACAGAACTGCTAGGGCGGAATCTCGTTCCTTTTCAGCTTACACTGAGTTTCTGCGAGTTGCTCCACAAGCAAGCTGTCTGATAAAGCTGCTCTCTAGTGCAGCAGACACTCACTAGAGCACCTCAATCCATCTCTAGCAAGGAAGTGGTTATTTTTTTTTCCTGTTTTCAAATTCACCTGAAACCAGTATTTCTGTAAAATGCCATGAAAATTAACTACTAAGAAAACATAACATAAAAATGTAAGAGTTTATAAATACAATGATATTCAGCAGACGTAATTTACTCTAAAAACTGAAAGAGTTGGTGCTTACCCTCCACCTCTACCTTCAGGCCCTCTGTGCGTGCACACGGCCTCCCCGAGTACAACGTCAGGCGGTAAGACTGCGGTGTTTGTATAGTGTCTCTCACTAATGACTCAGTAAGAAAGGGAGGTATTATTACTATCTCATAGATGGAGAAGTTGAGGCTCTAAAAAGTGAAATAACTTGCACAGAATATACACCTGAAAAGTGAGTGAAGATAAAAAGAACCAGGGCCCCTCGGAGAAATGGCTGATTCCATGGCTGCAGCAAGAAAAACACAGGACGAGCCTGGAACACCTTGGCGTACCAGAAAGTCAGGCAGGGTTCAAAAATCAGAAGGATGGGGGCACGTCAAAAGGACATAGGCACTAACCTCCAAGAGCCCCCAATGGCCCAGGGTGGAATAACTCATACAAAAACTAACCCAGCAACAGATCATAACCGAGGTATAAAATAAACAAACACGAGTTCACAGTGATAAAAGAACGTGAGTCAACAAATATGAACAGATAAACAGGATAAAAGAGACATGTTTCCCTTACAGAAGAATTTCAGTAACACATTTATAGAAGCCCCTCTCCAGGCATGAAGCTGAATTCCTCTCTCCCCAGGATAAACTAGCTTCGGTGACCTGCCTCCAAAGAATAAAGTAAGAAATAAGAAAAATAATAACTTCACAGTGGAGGAAATGGGCAAGTGCAATCATAATCACGTGGTGAAGCTTAACATCACCCACGATGTTCTGTGTCGAGACCACGCATCCCCCTAAAATAAATTAACGAGAAGGGCACCTCATATCTGCAGCCTTCTTTCAAATGCTAAAACCCAGTCTAATCCTGAGAAAAACATGAGACAAATTCAAACTGAGGGGCAGTCTACAAAATATCTGACCTGCCCTCCTCACATCAAGGTCATCAAAAACAAGGAAAGAGCAAGAAGCCGTAAGAGACCAAAGGGGATTAGGGAGATCAAACTAAGTGAACTCTGGTTCACCTTGGATTAAGAAGAAGACATTAATGGGAAAACTGGGGAAATCCAACAGAGTCTAGAAGCTAGTTACTAGTAATACACCAATGTTAGTTTCTTGGTTGCAATACCCTGATAAGGTAAGATGTTACTGACATAAGACATGGGGGAAACCCAGAATAGGTATGGGGACCTCAGAACATCCCTGCAACTTTTCTGTAAAGACAAAGCTACTGGGAAAAGAGAGGGGTGGAGGGATGGGGGATAGAGAGAAGACATCAACCCAGGTTTGCCCAATGCCAAAGTCACACAATACTAGCAAATCACACAGTGAAAGGAGGTCGAGCCTTGGAGAGCAGAAATCACTTTCTGCCACTTGATCCTTGAGTTATCTCAGGGGGTCACAAGCTGTTATCTTCCTCATCTACAATAGAGTAAAAACATCCATCTTCTTCCCTCATGGAGTGTTCTGAAATTTTAAAACTATATAAACGTACCAGACATGAACAATGGGCTGGTTCCAAACTCGGAAAGGAGTACATCAAGGCTCTATACTATAATCCTGTTTATTTAACTTACATGCAGAGTACATCATGCAAAATGCCAGGCTGAATAAAGCACAAGCTGGAATCAAGATTGCAGGGAGAAAAATCAATAATCTCAGATACGCAGATGACACCACCCTTATGGCAGAAAGCAAAGAGGAACTAAAGAGCCTCTTGATGAAAGTGAAAGAGAGTGAAGAAGCTGGCTTAAAATTCAACAATCAAAAACTAAGATCATGGCATCTGGTCCCATCACTTCATGGCAAATAGATAGGGAAAAAAAGGAAACAGTGACAGACTTTATTTTCTTGGGGTCCAGAATCACTGCAAATGGTGACTGCAGCCATGAAATTTAAAAGATGCTTGTTCCTTGGAAGAAAAGCTATGACCAACCTAGACAGCGTATTAAAAAGCAGCAACATCACTTTGCTGACAAGGTCTGTACAGTCAAAGCTGTGGTTTTTCCAGAAGTCATGTATATGGATGTGAAAGTCGGACCATAGAGAAAGCTGAGTGCCAAAGAACTGATGCTTTTGAACTGTGGTGTTGGAGAAGACTCTTGAGAGTCCCTTGGACTGCAAGGAGATCAAACCTGTCAGGCCTAAAGGCAATCAGCCCTGAATATTCATTGGAAGGACTGATGCTGAAGCTGAAACTCCAATACTCTGGCCACCTGATACAAAGAACTGACTCCTTGGAAAAGACCCTGATGCTGGGAAAGATTGAAGGCAGGAGGAGAAGTGGACAACAGAGGATGAGATGGTTGGATGGCATCACCAACTCAATGGACATGAGTTTGAGCAAGCTCCAGGAGTTGGTGATGGACAGGGAGGCCTGGCATGCTGCAGTCCATTGGGTCGCAAAGAGTCAGACACGACTGAGCAACTGAACTGACTGATACAAAAGGTAAATTATAGACAGTAATGCCTTAAGTACATAAGGCAAAGGAAAAACTGTAAACCCAAGACTGTACACATGCAACAGAAGTAGCTATTTTTTATTTTTCTGATTAGGAGAGTAGAAAACTGCCCATGTATTAACAATAGCTTCTACCCCCGTGAAACTGTTTGCTGAAGAGTGGTTTTTCCTCCCATTAAATTGATGGAAGGAAAGAATCTGGATTTCAGGAAGTTTTTCTAAGCTTATTAAAAAGCTTACTGGAACAAGACCTCTATTGTACATTTAATTAGCTGCCCATAAAGTAAACTCTCAAACCACTCCTGATTCATCATCCAACACTAAATTCCAGGCACATTTTATGAAAGTTGATCGCAATTAATCTGATTCTCAAAGTCAACAGGAAGTAACACTGATTTCTGATAAACCTTTTCAGGCTAATATTCCTTCAGTGGAAACTGGCCCATCTCCATAATTACACACACTCGTAGAAAAGAGGGAAAAAGGAAGAAAATGAACCCCCCGCCTCCCTCCAAGCCCCAGAAAATGCACTTAATTCTTAACCCACCCTGTGCAGGGCAGGGAGTTCGTCTAGAACTCAGCTTAGAATTGTGCCAACAGTAAACTTTTCTGACCCCCAAAATGCCTTTCTCCCATTCTAAAAAATAACCTGAGTAGTCATGCACTCCCTGGACTGTCTCCTGGCAGTCTTCCCACTGTAAAGCACCGGTTTTTAGCATTCTATGATACCCAAGGGCATGATGATTATACAAAGAGGTGGAAACGAGGAGGCAGAATATCAGGATTCTTGAATGGTCTCTGCCACTGGCTAGCAATTTAACTCAGAGCAAATCACTTATCCTCCGGACACTTTCCTCTTTTTTTTTTGGCTTACAAGAGTAAGAGGGTTGGATTAGTCAGTGAAGTTCCTTTGCGATCTTAAACTTCTGATTTCAATGTAATTCACTACCTAAATTATTTTACTTCGTAATCATCATCACGATCAGGCCCAATGACTATGAAAACTTCCAGACTGAAAACCGCCAGATGACGACCCCAGAGTCCAATTTCTCGTTACTCAAGTACATTCGCAAGTCAGAAGCAGTTCTTTTTTTTTAAACCCCAAATTACCTCAGGAAACAAAGTTTAATTTCTCCTCAGAGATCAATACTTGCAGAAAAGGTTCTTAGGGATCAACTTTGGCCAATTAATAGATCTTGTAGAAACAAGCAGTTTGAAGTATAACATAAGAACTCTTTTTGGCCCTTACAAATAATAAGAGCATCCATCCACAAATCAAAAGAAATATACATTCAGTGATCACGTGACACAAATTTGAAGTGCAGCTCCTTGGTTGGGTCTATATTCAGGAAAAATACACTTCTACTGAAGAAGGACGTAGGGTGGAAATTTACAACCTAATTGGCATTCACTGCCACCTTTGCCAGCATTCTCTGAATTCCTCCCTAACATTTTTATTATCTTCTGATTTAGAAAATTTTAATATGTAGTCTATGAACCAATTCAAATTTCAAACCCAGTTGTTACATGCTTTTCACTGCAAATGTGCAAACTTGAATAGGCATTTGTTAAGAAAAAAAAGCTAACACAGAAAAATTAGCCACAGCAATATCCTGATAAAATTTATCCTAAGATCACCTGAAGAAGAAAGCGTGGTGTGAAATGCTCAAAACCACACCTAACACATCACGTGTCTCTGCTCAGTCATGTCCCACTCTTTGCGACCCTGTGGACGGTAGCCTCCCAGGCTCCTCTGTCCATGGGATTTCCCAGGCAAGAATTCTGGAGTGGGTTGCCATTTCCTTCTCCACCAACACACCATGCTGCTGCTGCTGCTGCTAAGTCACTTCAGTCGTGTCTGACTCTGTGTGACCCCACAGATGGCAGCCCACCAGGCTCCCCCGTCCCTGGGATTCTCCAGGCAAGAATACTGGAGTGGGTTGCCATTTCCTTCTCCAACGCAGGAAAGTGAAAAGTGAAAGTGAAGTTGTTCAGTTGTGTCCGACTCTTAGCAACCCCACAGACTGCAGCCTCCCAGGCTCCTCCATCCATGGGATTTTCCAGGCAAGAGTACTGGAGTGGGGTGCCATTGCCTTCTCCAAACACACCATAGTCACAGGTTAATATCTGAACTAAATCTAACAACTGAATACCGAACAAGGAAGGTTTACTTTAATGTCAACTTAACTTTTCTGTACTTGCACTCGATTTCAGATGGATTAGAAAAGATTAGCATCCTTTAGGAACAAAGCCTCAGTCAAGCGACTGTATATACAAGCATCCTGCCGATCCCAGGACAGCGTTACACGTTGAGTTCTGACGATGGTGCCAAGTGAAGGACTCTTCCCTAAGCCTTCTGCCCAGCTCTTAAAGCTATTACAAGGCATCACTTCACAGAACGACAAAAAGCTGCCTGTTCTACTACAGGGAAAAAAATGTTAATCTCAGAGAGTTACCTGTTTAAGACCACGGCTGTGTATCTTCTTTCCACAAAAATAATCCCACACAAAATATTGGTAAATGGAGAAGGGAAATTCGTCTCTGGCTTCTCTTTCTCTTCAATCTCTTCGTCTTCCTCGTCATCCTCAGAATCACTCCAGGACACGTAATTATCCTGGTTCCTATTATTGTACCACTCCACGCTTTCAAACTGCTGCCGCTCGTACGGTTTGTACTTGCGTAAGATCTCGAGCAGCTTTATTACTTTCGGAGTGACGAACTTCAGGTCAAGGGAGGCAGGTGAGAAGTGCTCTTCACACAGGGCGTGGACCTTCCTCAGGAAAGTGTCTGTGAACAGCAGAAACTTCCGGTGCAGCTCCTCTTGCTCGTGCTTGATGTGTTTCTGTAGCTCTCTGACCATCATTCCAGCTACTTTGTCGGCACACCAGGGTCCCAGGACAAGCAGGACTGCACGGCAGTCTGAGAGTATCTACAAAAAAGGTAAAGACTCCGATGCGAAACAAAACCCCTGCAGGATCTTCACGTGGAGTCCAACTGGGATTTCAGCTGTCTTCAACCTGCCCCTTCAAAATAAGCTTACCCCACTAATATCAACACTGGGGTTCATTCCTTAAAAGGTTAGGGAGAGGGGTCAGCACGCTTCCCAAGCTCTACTTTTTCATACAGATGCCCAGAACCACCCTTCTGTTTTCCCCAGTGAAAAGAATCAAATGACAGAAATTAAAAGATACAACTGTGTACGGTTAATAAAGCAACCTCAGAGCTGTGGTCAGAAGTACAACTAAGGCATTCACTTCCAGGTAAATATGCAAGGAACTACATAACAGAATGTATAAATGTGTGTGCATACGCGGCAGAGTACGTCATTTCATTTTAGGCATCGAAGAACAGCAAGATGACCTTCCTTGAACTGTATCTGTGCCCCGGAGTGCCACAACTTACAACCCTAGCTCAGACTGGAATGTAAATCCATAGAGAGGTTGTAACTGCCAGTTCTGCAGGCAAATAAAAGACCTACTGGGTTGAACATGGACTTAGTAAGAAGACAGGTGCTGAACAGAGTCTGGGCATTGTTGCTCCAGAGAAAATTAGCCAAAGAGAATTAAGGATTCGATTCAACACAGTAGTAACATTCACAGCTGGCTGAGACAACTGACAAACTGTCCTGGGACAATGGTTCTCAAGTTTTAAGGGCAACAGGGTTCACTGAAGGGCTTCAAATCTCAGACAGCTGGCTCCCACCCCAGAGCTTCAGATTCAGCAGGTCAAGGGTGGGGCCCCTCATGTGCATGTCAAGAAAGTTCCAGAGGGAAGCTGATGCTCGTCCAGGGTCCACACTGTGAGGACCACTGTTCTAAGGAATCACTTCTCAAAGCTGCCCTACTCGGAGATGATGGGCTCATGTCCAGTTACATACAAAGAAACAACAGAAGAATTCTTTCAGCTCAGGGTTTGATCAGGAACTAACTCATCTGACCTGGGACTTCTTATATTCAAAGAATCATGACACCTCCTTAAACCAGGGAGGTCTCCACTTAATAATAGAAATGTCTGTCAGCTAACAGTAAACTCAACCCAATATGATACACTCAATGAAAAATGTCCAAAGATACAAGAAGATAAGGCCTTGAACTAAAATGTATATAAAACAGCCTCATTAAAAGAAAATTCATTTCAACATTAAAAATGTTATGGAAGTCTTTTATTATACTCTCTGTACTTACTTCGTATACGCTTACCTGTTTAGAAATTAAGGTAGAATCTCTTTCTTTTGAATGTACAGATATGTTACAGTCATTGATAAAATTAAGTGCTTCTTCTAACTCCATCAGCAGTCTTTCATAAAGCCCACTTCTGTCAGTAAATGGTCCACAGTCTACCACAATCTCACATGGCTGAGAAGTATATCTTTAACATCAGAAACAGAAGTCGTCAATACCACAATGAATTCGTTACAGCATTACCATCCATTACATACCCAAACCAAAATCCTCCCTCTTTTCAGCTGAGTAACTATTAGAAGAACACACAGGCTCCCAACAAGCCTTCCTCAAGTTGTACCCACTTCTATCTGTACTATATTTGCCGGCTAAGTTTCAATAAATGCATAAGGCTAACAGTCAAAAGAAGTCTGTTGTTTCATTGTTAATCACAGGTTTTTCATTTTGATTTTTAGGTTTAGACTTTCACTTTTTGCCCCCTAAGGCATCACCCAGAATGAGAAAATTTGTCAAAATAGACAAGAAACTCAACAATGACTACTTCTCAGACCCAGAAATAGGGAAGGCCAGAGGAGATCATGAGGAGGAAGTATTGTCATTAAATGTATCTATTTCCAAACTACTTGAAACACTGGGCATTTGCAAATGTCAGCTTTCTGAGTTTTTAAATAGATCTTTTAATTTATTTTTAACTGGAGGATAACTGCTTTACAATACTGTGTTGACCTCCACCACACAGCAACACGCACCAGCACCCACCCTCCTTACTGAGCCGCCCCCAGCCCCAGACTGTCACAGAGCAGTGGGTGGAGCTCCCTGAGTTACCTCCCCTGCACACGGCAACTCCCCTGCACACAGCAACTCCCCTGCACCAGGCAACTCCCCTGCACCAGGCAACTCCCCTGCACACGGCAACTCCCCTGCACACGGCAACTCCCCTGCACCGGGCAATTCCCCTGCAGACGGCAACGTGCGTGCTTCGGTGCTGCTTGCTCAGCCCCGCCCCCTTCTCCTTCCCACTCCTGTACACAGTCTGTGCTCTACGTGCTCTCCATCAGAGCTGCTATTCTTGCCCTGCAGATAGGTTCATCAGTAATCATTTTTCTAGATTCCACATATATGCGTTAATATATGGTGTTTGCTTCTCTCTTTTTCTGACTCACTTCACTCTGTATTATCAGGCTCTAGGTTCATCCACCTCACTGAACTGACTCAACTGTGTTCCATTTTCGGGCTGAGTCATATTTTAACATGTCCTCTTAAGGAAAGCTCCCCCACATTTCAATCAATCACAACAATATCACTCCTTGGATCTTTCATGCCTTTCATAATATGACAACACATACAATCCTAAAAGCATATGTAATTAATTAAGGAAAATAAATATATTAAAGATGTATTTTAAAATGACAGTGTTCATTATTCCCAACTAGAATTTATAAGAGTCGGATTTTGAGAGCTAAGTAATGATGCCAAACGCAATAGTATCTATCAGTTTTTTACCTAAACACCTTGAAGGCCATCAGATGTGTATTTCATATCACATCTGACTTCCATGAATCCAATGTTACCTTTTCTTCTCATTTCACAAAGAAAACTCTTTCCAAACTCCTACCAAGTGACAGGCACACTGCAAGGTGTTTTCATGTCAATGTAACTGATCACCCAAGAGTCCCCTGAAACCACTGGTAATGCCATTTTATAGGCTCAGGGACAATTAATGACTCACTTGAAGTCACACATTAGTGGAGCCAGTCCTTAAAACCCAAGTGTGATTTAACTTCACAACCTGAAAAATAAGTCTTCTCTCCTGTAACTGTTTCAAGAACCACCACTTGGTAATCGTTAACCTTGTTAAAGGCTGTGCCTAACAAGGATATAAGGATAATTTAATATGAACTGAATTAGTCATTGTAATTTAAAAACCTAATTTGTAAAGGTTCCCTTCTACCAACTTAGATTACAAAGGCTGTGTTATATGTTTCAATGAAACTCAAAATAGCAACCTCCTCAAAAAGAGACAAACCTAGAAACAGGTCAGAAATTCACACCTATTTTCAAAATCAGAAGGTGTTTCCCATTATTTTCAATCAGACTGTAAAATACTGAATTCTCTAAATTGATGTTCTTTCAAACCATCACGTGGGACATTTGGGTCAGAACAGAAAAACGCACACACTGACGGAAAAGGAGAGATCTCCTAGTGAGTCCCCAGCCCTCATTAACATGGGCAGACAGGCTGGGCCCACGTGCACGCAATGTCCCCTCTTAAGGGGGAAACACCGCCATCTGTTACGCTTTCTGGAAACAAGGCTCAATTCCTGCATCTGAAGATGACTGTCCTGATAAGGAGTTCTCAGGTCTTCCAAGGGAGTATGGAGCCAAAGGCCTAAAACCACGCTAGCAGGTCTCACGGGAGCCTCGCTAGCCCCAAGCGCTTACCTGTCTAGGACCACCAAGTCAGTTGCCGTTTCAGCGCTACTCTTAAGAATTTGCTCCAGCTTCTGAATCTTTTCTTCCAATTCCTCTGGATCACATTTCCCATTTAAGATGGAAGCAGTTAGTCCCAAAATACGAGGACATGATGGACAATTTTCACAAAGCTAATGTAACAAAAGATACTGACAGTAAGGAATTCATCTTGCACGGCCCCAACCAAAGAGACAGCACCCTGATTAAACATGTCAAAAAGACCTAACAAATACCAAAATGGTCACTTAACGGAATTTACTGTAGCTTACTTAAAAGATCAATTTATCAAAAAGGAACATTTAAATATGCTATGATAGACTATGCAATTCACTTATGATAGATCACATAATTTACTGATTTTTATTGTTTAAACTTTTATTATAGATTGAGAAGTTATAAATGTATTAATATTATAAACTACAGATTTAAATGAACATTAGTTTAATATTCAGTCACTCATTCCTACACTGAAACTAAGTTCCCAAAAGTGGTAACTAATATTGCTTTTGGTATATAAAAACACTGCTTTTACTCAGTAATCTGACCTGCATTGTTAACACTGATAAAATCTAAAAACTTACCTTCATAATTTCTTGGTAGGGGTGGTCTAGGATTGCAAGATGACACTCATCAAACACCAAGAGGTTAATGTCTGACAGTGATAAGTAACCATTTCTCAAAACATTCAAGGCGACATAGCAAGTCATAACAAGAACCTAAAATAAAACTGCTATCAGTATACAAACATGCCATTCACCTGCCTGGGTATACTTCTATGAAATCAGATTAGGGAACCACCGTATTTTAGGTGAGGATTAAAAAACTCCTCATTAAAATTACAACAACAAAAAAATTACTACAAAAATTCTCAATGTATGGAAGCTCGTACTCGAGGATCAAGATGTACAGCAAGGAAAACATGGAAAGAGACAAGAAGAAAATACTGATGATGGAGACCACGTTTTTATGATAAATCTACTCAGTCTACCGCAGGTCTTCACGTGCCTCATAATTTGATTGATGAGACCTGTCAGTTTTATCAGATCACAAAACAATTCACACACTTTTTTCCTGTCAAATTGACAGGGTCTTCTGGAAGAAGACGCGGACTCCTTAGAATTTTTAGTGGCTTATCATTCTGTGGATTTTAAATGCATTATTAAGAGAGTTTAACCCAATATGTAAGACATACTAGCAGACCAGGGACAGCCTGAGGTCAGTTAGGAAACATGTCTTAACCATTTCAGATTCACCAACANTCGGTGCTGCTTGCTCAGCCCCGCCCCCTTCTCCTTCCCACTCCTGTACACAGTCTGTGCTCTACGTGCTCTCCATCAGAGCTGCTATTCTTGCCCTGCAGATAGGTTCATCAGTAATCATTTTTCTAGATTCCACATATATGCGTTAATATATGGTGTTTGCTTCTCTCTTTTTCTGACTCACTTCACTCTGTATTATCAGGCTCTAGGTTCATCCACCTCACTGAACTGACTCAACTGTGTTCCATTTTCGGGCTGAGTCATATTTTAACATGTCCTCTTAAGGAAAGCTCCCCCACATTTCAATCAATCACAACAATATCACTCCTTGGATCTTTCATGCCTTTCATAATATGACAACACATACAATCCTAAAAGCATATGTAATTAATTAAGGAAAATAAATATATTAAAGATGTATTTTAAAATGACAGTGTTCATTATTCCCAACTAGAATTTATAAGAGTCGGATTTTGAGAGCTAAGTAATGATGCCAAACGCAATAGTATCTATCAGTTTTTTACCTAAACACCTTGAAGGCCATCAGATGTGTATTTCATATCACATCTGACTTCCATGAATCCAATGTTACCTTTTCTTCTCATTTCACAAAGAAAACTCTTTCCAAACTCCTACCAAGTGACAGGCACACTGCAAGGTGTTTTCATGTCAATGTAACTGATCACCCAAGAGTCCCCTGAAACCACTGGTAATGCCATTTTATAGGCTCAGGGACAATTAATGACTCACTTGAAGTCACACATTAGTGGAGCCAGTCCTTAAAACCCAAGTGTGATTTAACTTCACAACCTGAAAAATAAGTCTTCTCTCCTGTAACTGTTTCAAGAACCACCACTTGGTAATCGTTAACCTTGTTAAAGGCTGTGCCTAACAAGGATATAAGGATAATTTAATATGAACTGAATTAGTCATTGTAATTTAAAAACCTAATTTGTAAAGGTTCCCTTCTACCAACTTAGATTACAAAGGCTGTGTTATATGTTTCAATGAAACTCAAAATAGCAACCTCCTCAAAAAGAGACAAACCTAGAAACAGGTCAGAAATTCACACCTATTTTCAAAATCAGAAGGTGTTTCCCATTATTTTCAATCAGACTGTAAAATACTGAATTCTCTAAATTGATGTTCTTTCAAACCATCACGTGGGACATTTGGGTCAGAACAGAAAAACGCACACACTGACGGAAAAGGAGAGATCTCCTAGTGAGTCCCCAGCCCTCATTAACATGGGCAGACAGGCTGGGCCCACGTGCACGCAATGTCCCCTCTTAAGGGGGAAACACCGCCATCTGTTACGCTTTCTGGAAACAAGGCTCAATTCCTGCATCTGAAGATGACTGTCCTGATAAGGAATTCTCAGGTCTTCCAAGGGAGTATGGAGCCAAAGGCCTAAAACCACGCTAGCAGGTCTCACGGGAGCCTCGCTAGCCCCAAGCGCTTACCTGTCTAGGACCACCAAGTCAGTTGCCGTTTCAGCGCTACTCTTAAGAATTTGCTCCAGCTTCTGAATCTTTTCTTCCAATTCCTCTGGATCACATTTCCCATTTAAGATGGAAGCAGTTAGTCCCAAAATACGAGGACATGATGGACAATTTTCACAAAGCTAATGTAACAAAAGATACTGACAGTAAGGAATTCATCTTGCACGGCCCCAACCAAAGAGACAGCACCCTGATTAAACATGTCAAAAAGACCTAACAAATACCAAAATGGTCACTTAACGGAATTTACTGTAGCTTACTTAAAAGATCAATTTATCAAAAAGGAACATTTAAATATGCTATGATAGACTATGCAATTCACTTATGATAGATCACATAATTTACTGATTTTTATTGTTTAAACTTTTATTATAGATTGAGAAGTTATAAATGTATTAATATTATAAACTACAGATTTAAATGAACATTAGTTTAATATTCAGTCACTCATTCCTACACTGAAACTAAGTTCCCAAAAGTGGTAACTAATATTGCTTTTGGTATATAAAAACACTGCTTTTACTCAGTAATCTGACCTGCATTGTTAACACTGATAAAATCTAAAAACTTACCTTCATAATTTCTCGGTAGGGGTGGTCTAGGATTGCAAGATGACACTCATCAAACACCAAGAGGTTAATGTCTGACAGTGATAAGTAACCATTTCTCAAAACATTCAAGGCGACATAGCAAGTCATAACAAGAACCTAAAATAAAACTGCTATCAGTATACAAACATGCCATTCACCTGCCTGGGTATACTTCTATGAAATCAGATTAGGGAACCACCGTATTTTAGGTGAGGATTAAGAAACTCCTCATTAAAATTACAACAACAAAAAAATTACTACAAAAATTCTCAATGTATGGAAGCTCGTACTCGAGGATCAAGATGTACAGCAAGGAAAACATGGAAAGAGACAAGAAGAAAATACTGATGATGGAGACCACGTTTTTATGATAAATCTACTCAGTCTACCGCAGGTCTTCACGTGCCTCATAATTTGATTGATGAGACCTGTCAGTTTTATCAGATCACAAAACAATTCACACACTTTTTTCCTGTCAAATTGACAGGGTCTTCTGGAAGAAGACGCGGACTCCTTAGAATTTTTAGTGGCTTATCATTCTGTGGATTTTAAATGCATTATTAAGAGAGTTTAACCCAATATGTAAGACATACTAGCAGACCAGGGACAGCCTGAGGTCAGTTAGGAAACATGTCTTAACCATTTCAGATTCACCAACACGTGAAAGGCCCTAAACACAAGCTGGTGACATGGAAATGGGCAGGTTACAGGAAATGAAAGTCACTCAGTCGTGTCTGACTCTTTGCGACCCCATGGACTGGCTATACACAGTCCATGGCATTCTCCGGGCCAGAACACTGGAGTGGGTAACCTTTTCCTTCTCCAGGGGATCTTCCCAACCGAGTGATCAAACCCAGGTCTCCCTCATTGCAGGCAGATTCTTTACCAGCTGAGCCACAAGGGAAGCCAAGTTACACGAAGTCTCCATCAAAAATACTAAGATCTCAACCAAGAAATGTCAAGGCATTTAACTCAAGAGTAAACTTTCTGAAAGCAATTTATCTGCAAGATGGAAATAAGGTCGTAGGAATTTTCATTTTTCAAACAAAAAACCATACTGTAAAGCTGTTTCTTTTCTATTTAGTAATAGCAACACAAAGGAGTAGCTTATTTGGATTTAGGATGAGATTATAGTAAGAAAATGCATGAGGAGTAGTTTCTAGGCTGACAAAGTACTAGGAAAGTAGAGACTTCAAACCTAATTCACGTAACAAAGGCTTCAGGTCATCTTATAAAGCAAGGACTTTGTACAGATTTATTACGTGAAATTTCTTTATGAGTCTTACCTGATGTTTAGTAAACTCTTGGTTCCATTTCTCTTTTGTCCAAGATGCAGTTACTTCTAGGTTTGAGTATTCCCCGACCTTGAGATCTGAGTGAGTTCTGACAGCTGACACTTGTTGAGCAACCTGGTTTGCTGATTACAAATACAATATTCCACGTAAATGCAAGAACTCTTCCCTAAATGGCTCTCTGGATGACTACTAATTAAACACCTAAGGGAAATCCTTATTATTATATATTATATCTAACCACCAATTTTTTAATATAGCCAATTTAAAATCACACTTTCAGTTGTCTCCAAAATATGCTTCTTATACTCACTACCCCACCTCTCTGTCACTCACTTTACAAAGTCTTAGATCACCTTCCTTCTTTAAGGTGACTCTCCCCAATCTAAGAACATAATTTCTAGGCTAGAAAGCCAACTACTCCAGATCTACCCCTCCTGCTTTCTTCAATAAAATCAGACTGTATCACCAAGAAATAACACAGACTGATATATATTTAAAGCACATGAGAACATCACAAGCTGAAACAATCTAAAAAGAAAAGAAAAAAATGAGAGGAGTGACAGGGTTATATTAGTACTTGAGCTATTTATATTCACATTTTATACTTTTTATTTTAATATATAACCCCAAACACATAAAAACCTATACTTTAAACTCTTACCGACTATCTAACTTTCAAAAAGCCTCTGACTTTCTTTCCACAATTGGTATAGCAAAATCATAAATCAAAAAGTTACCTATAATTAAGCTCCTTATGATACATTTTACGAAACTAAAACATTAAAAACAAATAACTAACTACTGAGATCAGATTATATTCCAAAAGGAATCCTTCAAAAGAAATGCAGAGCCAGAATTAAATGCGGTTCCACTTAAGAAGAAAGCTAACGTTTAACATCTATGAAACAGGATGACTATCATTTAAGAGAAATACTATTTAAAGTTAACGAATAAGACAGAACGATATTTCTGCTTCAACAAGCACACTATTCATCAACCTCTCTAAACCTGCAAGACTTTAACTTTATACCCCAAGAGCAAACCTGCTTAACCATAAGATCTCATCCAATTTCCTCCATACAATTTGATAAAATGGAGCTTTATTACCAGAGTTGACCAAGAACACCGTCCTTTTGCCATTTCTGTTGAAGTCTCCCCTGATCTGATAAGACAGCTCTTTAGTGAGTAGTACTGCAATGAACGTCTTCCCTGAGCCAGTGTTTAAACAGACTATGGTATTATGATCCAGAGCCGCTTCAAGCAGTTCAACCTAGAAATACAGCGGGGAAAAAAGGTTACACACGTCTTATCTAAGTACAGAATTTTAAAAACTGGATTCCGTTTCAATTCAGAAAATTCCACTGTTTTCTAAAATCTCCCTCCAATAAACTTGCCCTTTCGAAAAGCTTACCTTCTACATGTTTATTTAATAATAATCAGAAGCATTAAAATGCCGGTTACGCACACCTGTGCTGCATAAATGTGCTGAAACGGCATTTACAATTTCTTGGAAACTCATTTTCACAGCGACAGAAACTTTTCTAGAATGATATAAACAACTGAAACACTATAACTTAGTGGAAAATGAGTGGTTATTGAAAATTCATTAGCAAAGTCAAAGTAAAGAAGAAAATTAATGATTTTACTACAGCTTATTATACTGATCTACTCTTATTTACCACTTTAGACCAACTGTAATAATATATACTCTTTCTTAAAAAAAAAAAAAGACTATAACCACAGTTCTGACCATCTACGTTTTGTTCAAGCCACTCTCAATTCCTACCCAGATCATGAGGACAGACACACCCAAAAAGATACTCAGAACAGTGAGGTTTTCACAGGGTAAAAAAGATAAGAAATTTCATCAATAAAACTATCAATTACCCAGCAGATGTTAGAAAAGAAAATGACTATTAAGAACAAAAGTATCTGGCATGAGAAAATTAATCAGAAGAGGAAAGCTTAAAAAGGTAAAGGAGTTTTATAGAAGTTGTGTCAACTATATGCAAATTTATTCCATTTTAGTGAAAATGCTCCAGTATTAGTGTTCTCATTAGTACCTGATATTTTCTTGGCGTATAAATGTTATCATGAATTGCTTCTTGTTGCCATGGCAGTCCAAAGAAAGGACCCATTGGTGAGGAAGCAGGGGTCATGAGCTGCAGGCCTGCCATGCTGAGGGGTTGCAAAGCAGGGCTTTTCATTCGTCCAGTGTGTCTTTCATTGCATTTTTGTCCTAGCACAGCTTACTACAAAAGGGAAAAAGAATACCATTACACAACCATGCGGGGTTAAAAACAAAAGAAAGCATGGAAACAAGAGAACATCAGAATATCATTCCTATGGGCCTTTTCAAATTCTTCCTATAATTGTTTTAGCTTTTTCTTGATCTAAGAGGATCTGTTTTAAAAGTCAAGCATTTTACACTCAGCAACCCAACAATTCTATACCCAGAAACCTGTCTGAAAGGACTAGGCAGGTGCACAAAGATGTGAATATTTATTGTCACATTATTACTTAAGAACAAGAAATAACCTTAAAATGAATTAATCAAAAGTTATCTAAGTAAATTATGGTCTAGTCTTAAAGTGGAAAACTTTAAATCCATTAAGATAATACAGATCTATATTTACTGACATAGAACCGTGTCCATAAAATACCTTTAAAAGGAAATCTGTATACTATGCTGCTCTTTAAAATAAATGTGTTTATATACAAAACATGTAAATATGTATGTAAATATATTTCAAACATTTGTAAATTCTATGATGCTATTAAGGATAAAATAATGAGAAAACTGTATAAAAGGCATTTCACACCACGTACACACAGGAAGGAGTCAAACGCCGCCAACGTTTGGTCATTTTATCAAAGGACCATAAACATAGAAGAAGGTCATTTTTCTTAATTGACACCCTATCACAACTGCACGGCTGATCGACTATTTACATAAGTATTTTTAAAATTATGCATATCCTAGATAAATTAAATAACAAGGCAACACCATTTTGTGAAATAAGAGCTACTTCATGGTGTCCAAGCACTCTTCTGTATTTCACATATTCTTCCCCGAAGATAAATTTGATTATGTAAAAGGATGAAACAGAAATTCAGGCTTTTAAAAATTCCTAACCTGCAGATAAAGGGTTAAGGTTTCAAATCTCTATGAGAAAGTCCACCGGCGGGAACTGACTTGCCCCGTAGAAGGCAATTTGGCAATTTCCCCTTGTATTGCTTTGCAGTGTTCACTGTTCTTACTCTATGAAACTGGAAAGAAAGAATCCCCGCTCTTTGTCCCCTGACAACAAAAACTTTGAATCTCCTGACCTGCTAAATGTATAAGCATGGTACAACACAGTGACCTCACTGTTGTGTCTCGTCCACCAAGAAGCCTCGAGAGGACAGCCTCTTGTATGCATAGGCTTAACATCAAAATTTTGATTTCAGAGCTTAATTCAGCTGACAAGAACTCAACCAGTTAATACAAGTAGCACCTCCAGTAAATGGCCACAGGGCCTCAGGCCTCAGCAAAGCAGTGTGTTCGTGGACCAGAGAGCACGACCATTCTCAGTATCCCTCTCAGAGGAAGAAGGCAAGCAGAGTGTTCCAGATGCACTATGAAAAACTATCAAGCCCTTCTTTTGCCAGGGTCAAACAGAACTACATTTTCCACGAGAAACAATGTGCTCATTCTCTACTGAACCAAAGTCCCAACAGCCTTTCCTGCTACCTCCTTTATACTCAGCATTCACTTCTCTCAACTCTGCAGGCCCACAGGATAAACAGTCTCAGGTTGATCAGTCAAGCTTCTTACTCAGCCCGGCTGCAGCAAACCTGAAGGGCAAGGCTGCTTTACTTAACAGCCTGAGACCCAGCAGGTCATGCTGAAGGCCCACGGCTGAGACCTGCAGGCACTTCCCACATGGCCACCCATTCCTGGGGTATCTCTGTACGGTGCTCCTTATCCGCAGGTTCCACTTCCACAGGTCAAGCTATCCTTGGTTGGATGAATCCACGGATGCAGAGGGTCAACTGTACTATGCAAGGGATATGAGCATCCGGGGATTTGTGCATCAGAGGGTCCTGGAACCAATCACCAGGGGCACCGAGGGACAACTGTACTTCTTCACTACTCTAGGCCGCTCACTGGTAGGATTATTTAAGCCTGATGCTTCACTTTCCCCCCAACTCAAATGTTAACCCAAGACCAAACAAATAAATGGTCGAGGGATCAGGAAAAAAGCCCAAATCCTGCTGGTGGATGGCAATTTTCAAAGGAGAAAAGAGGGCAGCGATATAAATCCTCAAACACACTTCCTCCACCTCCAGGAACCCTCCTTCTTACTACCGTCACTGTTTCTTCTAATGTAGACAACGTCAGTAGTAATGATAGAGCCAGAAAATAGTCTAAAACATAAATGAATGTTCTATTTCTAGAAGTGTTAAAAAATCTACTTATACATACTTAAAATTTTATTACAGACTATATAAAAGTAGTCAAAAAATAAAAATCGATTTTTAGAATAGGCTTAGAATAGTCTAAAAAATACAACGAGGCTCTGTTTTTTTAAGGGCACATGATATTCTTCAAAATTATCAGTATCATAAAATACAAAGAAAAACTAAAAATGTTCCAAATTAAAGAAGACTGTAGAAACATGACAACTAAACACAGTAACTGAGCTCGGACTAGATCCCTTCCTGTTATAGAACAAAGGCTCTAAGGGCCGTGATGGAGCCCAGCGATAAGGCTGCAGCCCATGCGCTGTTACACTCACTGAGATGAGGACGGCACCATGCCGACGTAGGGGCGCATCCTTATGCTTGGCAGATACACAGTGACGTACTCAGGAGTAAAAGGGCCAAAATGCATGCAACGCACTCTCAAATGGCTCAGAACCAGAAACTACACGTAGAAATAGAGAGAACGGATGTGACGGATAAGGCCAGCGGAGCAAAGCAGGCAGAGCGCACAGTCCTTGCCTTACTCTTTTCTGTAAGTTTGAAATTACTTCCAAAGAAAGACTTTAGAAAGTAAACAGTTAAACGTGACCCATGAGACCAGGATCTCCTTGAGTTATAGGACCTGTATGCCTCACACATACTTCTCTCACCCACCAGACCAAACCACACCCCAGACGTAACACACAAACAATACAGGTTTGTAGAGTGAAGACACTGCCTGTGTGCACGGCAAACGCCCCCACACAGCCTCTCTTGCTCCTTTGTTAGTTACGTCACACTGCACACATTCTAAGAGACACAGACGGACACGGCTCACTCTGACTGGCACACACGTTCCATGAGAACAGGACGTGTGGCTCATTCTCTGCAGCTCTTAAATTTCCATACGTGTGTCATATACATACATCTAAATAAAAACGTGATGAACTCAACCAGAGGTTCACGAATGTCTACACAATAAAACACAGAACAGAAGCACAGACAGCTTAAAAGGTATTTCTACAGGACTCGGTTTGGAAATGCACACCCACCCCACTCCTACTCACCCTGACGGGCGGATGCAGGAGAGAAAATCTGCAAGGAAATGGAGAACAGGAATTGAACCCTCCCGTTACATTCCCATTAGGTCACAATATTTAAGCTAATTTTCATTCACTTCGCACGATGACTGGCCCCAGTAATATACTATCTATTTTGGGAATGCAAACCCAACATTGAAAACTCAACAAGTAATCCAATAACATGAAAACTAAAAAAGCCTATAATTTTGCCAATTTTTACTTTCTTTGGCATGTTTAGATTTTTTTTCCCTCTCTCTCTCTTAACTTGGCCTGAATGAAAAGCTCTGAATCCCTACTGGTAAGTAAAAGTTCTAGAGTTTCACAGATTAACTGACTGTAGTTAACTGCTGCCTCAGCAGAGCCAACAGGATAATCCACGTGACTATTTTCCGATCACAGATTTTAACAAGTTACACTCATCAAAGTGGTGAGACTTTCATAGTTTTGGATGATTCGTTTAGAAACAACTTCGTAAGACACATGAATAGACTCTCTTCCTTTCTCCACACAGGATAAAGCCCAGATTTACCGTCTTAATGTTTGAGATCTCTGTGTTGCTGTTGTCTGAACTGCATTTTGACATTGTGATAGCAGTTTATTGGAAAATCACAGCATACCCAAGCTTCTGCTCTAAAAATAAAGGCAAAAATAGCCAAGTTTAAGATTCTTGAACTTAAACTGAATATAAACACATCTACAAGAAAGTCCCATTGATATGAAAAGTTGAATAAAAGGCCATTGTTTTGTATTAAACTTTAAACAAAAGACATCTGGGTTATACTAAGTCTTATTCTGAAACAAAGAACAAGAGAATGAGCCATAACAACATGCCTAATTTCCAGAGATCAGGGGCAGGGAGGAGGTGGGGTTATAGAAATGTTCGAGGAAAGATCTTAAAATGAATACAACAAAATCAATGTACATAAAAATTCTACAGAGAATGACTAGGAAGATGGAAAAAATAAATAAATAAATGTGTGTGCGCGCGCATGTGTACACAGCTGTTCAGTCACGTCTGACTCTCTGTGACCCCATGGACTGCAGCCCAGATGTGTTATTTCCTAAATTCATATACACACGAGAAGTACAGAAGGTCACCAGAAGAGGCACTTGTCTGAGTATCCAAATCAGCTGGCGGTAAGTCTTCCCCACAAGTACGAAGTCTTAGCAATTTAAATTTCTCAAAGAAAATTTAAAACATGATCTTAAAGAACAATTAATCTAACTATCAACTTTCATTAAATTCATTTATGAATAAAAGAATTCAGGAAGACAGTTCAAGAATGTTAATACTTTGGAGAAATTTAAAGTGAAGGGTGGTCCCAAATAATCCTAAAAGAGACTAGATATCAAAAAGGAAGCATAAAGCACTGACGTGAAAAGCTTAGTTCAATTAACAAATGTTGATTTTCTAGATCTGGCACCAGGTTTAACTCATGCTCCTTAGCTTCAAGGCCTGTTTCCACAGGCTCAGGAAACAATGAGTCGGCAAGGGTCCCTTCTCACTTATTTGCGTCTGGTCTAGTCTATAGCCGTTTAGAGGACATTCACGTAGAGGTTACACTTTCTCATTTCACACACAGATTGCTTCTGCTAATAAGTGAACAGAGCAGAACGGGGGAACCTTCACACTGCTTTAGGATTCACATATTTACCTCAAAATGCTGATTCTAAGTTCTTTCAGTTTCCAAGTCTGTATTAATTCATACCCTAGGTAACCTAAAAGCAATCAGAGAGAGTATTTTAGAACACACAACTCATTTTTAAAAAACAACTTTAAGAAATTTCCTACTTGACGAGATTTTCATAATTTACTTATCTGAATAAGATCTCTGAGAAAAACAATTCTTGTATTTATTTATTGGGAGTCAAGAAAACAGTATACGTATGAAAGAGTTGCCCTTTAAAATTAGTATTTATGATGTTCTATTACAATTGAAAAATTTTAAAAGCTGTTAGCACAATCCAATCAGATATATAAGGGGGAATTTATAAGGAAGTAAGAATTCCTTATAAGAATTTATAAGGAAGTAAATTACATTTTCCTCCAGTAAAATCTTGATTTTAAAAATAGGTAAAGACTACACTAGGTCAATATCGTGCTTTCATGAACTTATAACCCCTCGTCTAAGGAGTCAGTTTATGTTTTCTAAAATTACCTCTTGCCTTGACTTTTAACTCCATTCTACACTGCCACCTAGTCTGATGCAAATTCAATACACTAACTTGGCCTGATATGTTGCACTACACATCTTTTCAAGTAATATTCACCTCTGTTCTAGAAACAACCGAAATAATAAGCTGATAACCCTTGAAAATTCAGTGCAACTGAACTATTACAAAATAGTTGAGTTATCCAAATCACTTCCCTAAACAATTCTTATAAACAGACATTAGAAAGTTAATATGCCAAGCACAGTGATAATTTATTTTATGTTCATACTACACAGCTAATAGGTCAAGTTTTCTAATTTTAACATGATTTAAATTACCAAAAAAAAAAAAAGTGTTTGATAGGGCTCCTTAAGATAACTCTGCAAAAGACACACCAGACCACAGGCTCAGTCAACTTCTAGTATAAACCAACAAATTTAATCTAATTAGCATCTAAATCCCGTATATGGCTGTACCCTTTCAGACAAAGGCTGCATAATGGCTAAACCCTCCTAGTCTTAAATCAAAGGCATCTAGAGCTTCCTGCTGCTTATTTTCAAAACTGGTAACAGAAAACTTCCAACTCATTCATTTTATTATGTATCAGAGTCTGACACTACTAACTTTACGAATATCACTGTCCATATTTCATCTCTACACTCATGAAGTCCAAAACGCGCAACTACCATGAAGTCCAGAGTGAACAAAAGAAAACATAGACACAGTATCAATACTGTGACATTAAGACACTGTCGAAAGTACTTCTGGAAGCTGACATATAAAACTAAAAATGTCCTGACAAGCTTTTAGTCCTTAGTGACAACTATGCTATGGAGATCCAAGACATTAATTTTAACTCCAACCAAGCCTAAATGCTTTTAAAAGCATCCCTGGCTATGGATATGAAATAACAGGTTTAGAATACAGGTTGCTAGTATAAGCACAAATTTAAAATAAGTGGCTTAATTCTCCCACTTGAAAACAAAGGGGAAGGCATCCCTTCCCCCTCCCCCTTTATCAGAACTCTTTTCAGTCCTTTTCGGCTGTACTTCAATCTTTCTAAAAACTAACTAAGCCTCTAGCCAGTCTCACTTCTCAGGAATGTTTCCTTAAGATATGTAATCACCAAGAAAGATATGCCCAATCTCCCAGTTTCCCAGGATGGCCTCATTTGTCAACTGACTCAAATTGCAAAACCTATCTCTAGTCCTAAAGATACGAGAGAATTGGAAATTTTATCTTGAAAACACGAATGTAAAGTGTTGTAACCACTTAGCTATACAAAAGAATAAGACTTCTATCTTTGCAATCTCTTCAGTGGATAGCCTAGATACACATCACATTCTGGTTTAATGCTTACTCGATAAAACTGTTTCCTCCTCTTCTACGTTTTTGGAGAGATTTTCTGGTTGGGAAGTAGTTTTTTAATTATATTTAAAAGTTCAGCTCTCCAGCGGTATACATGATAAATAACAAAACCCCGTTCTTAAAATTTAAAACCATAAAGAAATCCTAAACTATGCTGCCTAATGGCAGTGGAGAGAAAGGTTTTCAAAATGAAGAAAGATCTGGAAGAAGTTGGCAAACACCTCCTCTTAACCCTAAAAAGGAATCTGCACACAGGGAGGATCCAAAGTGTTTACAAACAACTCCCACCAACCTCCCTTTTTGAAATTAAAGTTAGAGGAGAGAGTCAGCTGTTTTAAGCTAATTCATAAGTAAAGGCAAGTAAAGGCAATGAGCTCCCCTCTTAATACTTTGGGGCATACAGTCACTCCCTCCTCACGGAGGCCCTCTGATAAGGCAGGGACACTGGGTAAGGCCTCTGGGGATGTAGAAAGCAGCGTTTTCTAAGAATATTTTATTAAAATCATCTGAATGCTAGCAGATGACCATCTGTGTTAGGAAGACCAAGGCCCATCCAACTCCACCACCTCTCTCTAAATTTGTTTCCCTCCTATAAAAGAGAACACTTGACTAGTATGAGGATTAAGTAATTAAATGCATATTAATCTTGGTAGAGAAAAAGTGCTTACCCAGAAATGCAGATGACAACACCCTTATGGCAGGAAGCAAAGAAGAACTAAAGAGCCTCTTGATGAAAGTGAAAGAGGAGAGGGGAAAACTGACTTAAAACTCAACATTTGAAAAACGAAGATCATGGCATCTGGGCCCATCACTTCATGGCAAATAGATGGGGAAACAATGGAAACAGGTGACAGACTTTATTTTCTTCGGCTCCAAAATCACCACAGATGGTCACTGTAGCCACAAAATTAAGACGCTTGCTCCATGGAAGAAAAGCTATGACCAACCTAGACAGCATGTTAAAAAGCGGAGACATTTCTTTGCCAACAAAGGTCCATCTAGTCAAGGCTATGGTTTTTCAAGTAGTCATGTATGGATGTGCGAGTTGGACCACAAAGAAAGCTGAGCACCAAAGAATGGATGCTTTTGAACTGTGGTGTTGGAGAAGACTCTTGAGAGTCCCTTGGACTGCAAGGAGATCAAACCAATCAATCCTAAAGGCAATCAGTCCCGAATATTCATTGGAAGGACTGATGCTGAGGCTGAAGCTCCAATACTTTGGCCACCTGATGCAAAGAACTGACTCGTTGGAAAAGACCCTGATGCTGGGAAAGATTGAAGGCAGGAGAAAAAGGGGAAGACAGGATGCTACAGTTGGATGGCATCACCGACTCAACAGACATGAGTTTGAGCAAGCGCTGGGAGTTGGTGATGGACAGGGAGGCCTGGCATGCTGCAGTCCATGGGTTCACAAAGAGTCAGACACAACTGAGCGACTGAACTGAAAGAAGCCACACTCCCATCTCTATCTATAACCACTGTTTTCATAGAACTCTTAAGACTTCAAGGAACTCCTTTAAAGAACCCAAAATGTTTTATTAATCTTAAGATTCAGTATAAAAAAAGCATTCTCAAAGCTGAAGAACTATACAAGATTTTATACAGTGTTTTTAATCAGATGAACTTGAAAAACCACAAACTCCAACTACTAGTCACTATGAATTTACAATAAAATGAAAATCAATTTAAATCGCAAAGCATGGTATATAATGTAAAATAAAATTAAACAGCTTTCTGCCCACTAGATCTCTGTAAAAGCAAAAACCAAAAAATACTATGTGCTCCTTCCGTTTGGCTCCCCAAACTTCACTGAAAACATTACTTAACTGTTTTTGAGGCAATGAAATGGTTCACATGCTTGGGCAAGTAATCATCCTCACTATTACTATCCAGTAGACAAGCATGGAAAATATAAAATGCAAGAAAAGAGAAAACAAAAAGATAGGAAATATCCAAAATACCCATGATACATGAAATAAAGATTTCAGGGATTTACCAACCATTATTTGGTGAATACAGATTATGAAAAGACTAAGGTCAAATCAAAGACTGAGAGACCAAAGAGAAAAAAGGATAATAAATTTCAAGAATTTAAACACTGTAATTTTTAGTCTTAGGTAAATACACAGCACAACAGGAATATTTCTATTTTCACTTTTAATAATAACTATCATTATTAATTAGAAATCCTTGCATATTTAATCTAGCATACAACATTACACAAGCTACATTCAGCTATGCTTTCTCAGCATTATCTTTTATGAGAGCAAAAAGTGTCCCTCCCACCTTCCCCAAAAACTAAATGTCTAACAACAAATGAGGGAGAGCTCTGGTCAACCACAGATGGCTCACTTTACAGGGCGCAGTTCAAGTGAGCTATTCAAACGATGTCAGTCTGTAATAAACAAAAATGCTCATGTTATGGGATTCAATGAAAAGAAAACATTTTTATTTACAGGAAGATCTGGTTGTGTCTTCAAGTTAAAAACTTAAGAAAAGAAGAAAGAGAAGAAGGGAGGTTCAGAGGGAAAGAAAATTCCCCCAAGTGAGAATGGGATTACTACCGCAAGTCATTTCTTTCTCCTTAAGGCTTTTCTGTATTTTAAAATTCCCTGCGATTCAGACGCTTTATGACATTTAGAATTAAACAAAGTCTTAAACTGAGGAGGAAGACAATAAACATATATGACTCTGTCCTAAGTACTGGCGAGGAGGACTCGTTCTTAAGCCACTGAACGCAGTTGAAGATTTACCCCCGTTTCTGTAACTGACACCACAAGTTCACCAGCTTTCTTTTCCTGCACTACTCTATGAACCAAACAAATTTCCGCATTTCTATAAAATCTGTAACATAAACATATTATGTTTACATTTCAAAGTAATTAAGCCTAAAATTAAATTTGTCCAAAATTGAAGTTGAATACAGGTCAAATATCACTTTAACAAATTCCATCCACCAAAATCTCCATATAGAAAGTAACTCTAGGCTGCCAGCCAATGGTGCACTTACTTGGAATACTTCTTAAAAAGACAACATTCCAACACATCAAAATGGCACAGATACCCACCTCTGCCCTTCAAGTCACCTAAAATGACCGTTTCTCTGCAATTTTGTTTTCAGAGAAGTGAACATTTATTACATCACTAACTTTCAAGGTGAGTTTTTAGGTTAATATTTGGTTCGAAGTTTCTGTACTTCACTCAATAAAAAACAAGTGCTAGAATGTTATGCAATCTGTCCTCTTACCACGTTAGAATGTCCCGGAGGAAAAAAGGGTCACAGTTCTGACAGGCTGCTTTAAGACACTACATAAAGCGAAGATTTCACTACTAAAAGAGAGGTCAGTTTTGAGACAAAAGGAGCCTAAGAAACTGTGAAGTGTAACAAATGCTTAGTCAGTGTTGAGTCAGGAAGCAACTGTGTTAAAGTTTCGGGTGAGAGGCAAAGCCCACATCACAGCCACGTGCAACC
Source organism: Neotragus moschatus (assembly GCA_006410615.1). NCBI lineage: Eukaryota > Metazoa > Chordata > Mammalia > Artiodactyla > Bovidae > Neotragus > Neotragus moschatus. Next base: position 450,551 of record SJYA01002635.1, read on the forward strand.
ACGCAGGCGCTCTGCTTTCCCTGCGACTCCACCACGGGTGTACCACACTCTCCAAGGATGAGTCTCTATTTCTGGAGCCCCAACCCCTCCGCCCACTCCCAAACTTTCCCTAATAACCCCCATCATTCTGCCCTCCTCTCTTCCAGCGCGGTGGGGGCTCCCTACACCACCCAAATCAGGGCTTCGTTACATCTGCTCCACATTAAACGTTACTGCCATTGCTCCTTCCCCCCAAAATGCTAAGACCTGAGAAAGGAAAGATAATCTCATACATGACTAACATAGAGGAAACCTGGCAATGTCCATAAAGATACTTTCATTCACTAATTCTATGTTGAAAATAAACCTTACTGATCTAAACCTAACTTAACGTGCATCTTTTTGTGGCCAAAGAGAAAATTCAGTTTAGACACTTTCTACTTTTAAAAGATTTTAAACAACCCAGATAATTCCAACAAGTTTAATACCCCTTGCCCAACCCCCCCAACAAAGAACAGTTCAGGGCTGACCTGAAACTATCAAAGCAAGAGATGCATCAATTCATACAATGATAATTTTGACATCATCTAACTATATCCATTCTCCCACCCTAGTTCTTTTCATGTAACTCCCAACCTATAAAATTCTCATGAATGTTTCATTTTAGAATTTACTTTACTAGGTTTAAAATCCAGATAAAACTATTTAATGTCAACTAATAAATGTAGGGAAAAAATGACAGAAAAATCACCACTTTAACCATCACATTAGTAATTAAGACAAGAATCACTGTTGCCGGGCAGTCACTATGTCATGTCTGACTCTTTGCGACCCCATGGACGGCAGCAAGCCAGACTCCTCTGTCCTCCACTATCTCCTGGAGTTTGCTCAAATTTACATCCATTCAGTGAGTGATACTACCTAACCATCTCATCCTCTGGCGCCCCTTTCTTTTGCCTTCAATCTTGCCCAGTATCAGGGTCTTTTCCAATGAGTTGGCTCTTCATCTCAGGTGGCCAAGGTATTAAGACATTCAACTTCAATAAGTTCTTCCAATGAATATTCAGGGTTGATTTCCTTTGGGATTGACTGGTTGGATCTCCTTGCAGTCCAAGGAACTCTCAAGAGTCTTCTCCAGCACTACAATTTGAAATCATCAATTCTTTGGCATTCAGCCTTCTTTATGGTCCAACTCTTACATCCATATAAAACTACTGCAAAAACCAATGCCTTCCACTTTTTCTCCTTCTATTTGCCATAAAGTGATGGGACCAGAGCCTCTTGATGAAAGTGAAAGAGGAGAGTGAAAAAGTTGGCTTAATACTCAACATTTGAAAAACGAAGATCATGGCATCTGGGCCCATCACTTCATGGGAAATAGATAGGGAAGCAATGGAAACAGTGACAGACTTTATTTCCTTGGGCTCCAAAATCACCACAGATGGTCACTGCAGCCATAAAATTAAAAGATGCTTGCTCCTTGGAAGAAAAGCTATGACCAACCTAGACAGCATATTAAAAAGCAGAGACATGACTTTGCCAACAAAGCTCCATCTAGTCAAAGCTATGGTTTTCCAGTAGTCATGTATGGATGTGAGAGTTGGACCATAAAGAAAGCTGAGTGCTGAAGAACTGATGCTTTTGAACTAGGGTGCTGGAGAAGACTCTTGAGAGTCCCGTGGACTGCAAGAAGATCCAACTCATCCATCCTAAAGGCAACCAGTCCTGAATATTCATTAGAAGGACCAATGCAGAAGCTAAAGCTCTGATACTTCGGCTATCTGATGCAAAGAACTGACTCATTTGAAAGACCTTGATGTTGGGAAAAGATTGAAGGCTGGAAGAAAAGGGGACAACAGAGGATGAGATGGTTGGATAGCATCACCGACTCAATGGACATGAGTTTGAGTAAACTCTGGGAGTTGGTGATGGACAGAGAGGCCTGGTGTGCTGCAGTCCATGGGGTCACAAAGAGTCGGACTTAGTGACTAAACTGAACTGATGTGACCAGGTGAGCTTATCTAAGTTTTTTTTATTGTTGAGTTTCAAGCCTGCTTTTTCTTCTCCTCTTTCACCCTTATCAACTGGTTCTTTAATTCCTCTTCACTTTCTGCCATTACAGTGGCATCACCTGCATATATNCACAAAGAGTCGGACTTAGTGACTAAACTGAACTGATGTGACCAGGTGAGCTTATCTAAGTTTTTTTTATTGTTGAGTTTCAAGCCTGCTTTTTCTTCTCCTCTTTCACCCTTATCAACTGGTTCTTTAATTCCTCTTCACTTTCTGCCATTACAGTGGCATCACCTGCATATATGAGGTTGTTTATATTTTCCCTGGCAATCTCGATTCCAGCTTGTGATCCATCCAGCCTGGCATTTTGCATGATTACTCTGCCTATAAGTTAAATAAGCAGGGTGACAACATATAGTCTTTTCATTAAAGGATGACAAATCAACTGGATGAAAGTTTCAAAGTCTCTCTGTATATACTACCTACTAATTCAAATGAAAAAGCAAGAGAGTTCCAGAGAAACATCTATTTCTGCTTTTTTGACTATGTCAAAGCCTTTGACTGTGGGGATCACAATAAACTGTGGAAAATTCTGAGAGAGATGGGAATACCAGACCACCTGACCTGCCTCTTGAGAAACCTATATGCAGGTCAGGAAGCAACAGTTAGAANTGTCGGACGCGACTGATCGACTGAACTGAACTGAATTCAAATGAAAAACTGTTATTTTTACACTGGAAAAGTGAAAGTGTTAGTCACTCAGTCATGTCTCTGACTCTTTGTGATCCCTCGCACTATAGACCCCCAGGCTCCTCTGTCCATGGAATTCTCTAGCCATTCCCTTCTGCAGGAGATCTTCCTGACACAGGGGTCAAACCCAGGTCTCTGGCACTGCAGGCAGACTCTTTACCATTTGAGCCACCAGGGACGGTGGCGAGAAGACATGGTAAAAATGAGGGGTTTTGTTCACTGCTGCTTGGATGCTTAAACCTGACAAGTAATACCTCCTTAACTCAAGGGACAAAGTTAATATTACCAATATTGGGACAAACTGACAAAATGTATCTCCTAATGTGATGAACTGAGAAAAGAAATATCATTTGTCAGAAGTGCAAAACCTCAATCTAATCCTGAGGAAACATGAAAACCAAATCTGAGGCTCATTTTATATAACAGCTGGCTTGTGCGCTTCAAAAATGTCACTATCAAAAAAAAAAAAAAAAAAACTGAGAAACTATTCCAGATTAAAAGAGAAAAGAGATAGGACAACTGAACACAATGTACGTTCCTGTACCGAGTCTTGTATCAGGGAAAAGAAACTGCTACAGTGGACGTTTTGGGGATGAAGGAGGATCAGAAGATGCCAGCCCTGAATGTGCCAATCTGGCACTAAGGCAACAGAGAGTCGGCAGACTCAAGTGGAACTCTGTGTCCCCTCCAACCCTGCCTAAGACGATAGCTACTAGTAAACGCAGGCAACAATAGGGGATTCTTTATACTAATCCTGCAATTCATAAATTTGAAAACTATTTTAAAACATAAAAGTTAAAAACAAAACTCTGCCAAATACTGACCTGTATGTCGGGCTACTAGCAGAACACAGAAAAACAGAACACGTCTAATTTTATTTCAGAACAGTTTAAAAAGCAGTATTCAGTCTGTCCCACTTAAAAACACAAAACTCTCATCCTACCTTGTGATTCTTAAATTATTTGTTTACTCACTCAACAAATATTTATTAAGCAAGATATCCCTAATGCAGACTTGTATTCTGTAGGATATGAGAACCTGCGCTGAGTTTTGAAGAACGTGCGGGAAGGGCACTGCTCGGGGAGAAGCCCACACAGGACATCGTGGGGACCATCGGACAGTGTGCGCTGCTGCTGCTGTTGCTAAGTCACTTCAGTCGTGTCAAACTCTATGTGACCTCACAGACAGCAGCCCACCAGGCTCCCCCATCCCTGGGATTCTCCAGGCAAGAACACTGGAGTGGGTTGCCATTTCCTTCTCCAATGCATGAAAGTGAAAAATGAAAGGAAAGTCGCTCAGTCGCGTCCGACTCTTCGCGACCCCATGGACTGCAGCCCACCAGGCTCCTCCGTCCATGGGGTTTTCCAGGCAAGAGTACTGGAGTGGGGTGCCATTGCCTTCTCCGGACTGCATGCGCAGAAGCGCCTGAACAGAAACAGGCGAGGCGATGGCGAACGACAAGCCGCCTGGCACAGTGTGCAGCCCGCAGAGGAATGGCAAGACTGTAACACGTGTAAGATGAGTGGGAGCGAGAGCGTGAAGGGCCTTATACGCAGCTCTACAGGGTCAGAGGCTCATCCCGTGAGTCTTTTTAGTCTCACCACACACCCAGGGTTGTTGCTGGCTTAATCTCGGCCTGAGCCTCTATCAAGGCCCGCTGACAAGAACGTCTAAACACAAGGCAAGAGGCTCCTCAGCTTGCCTCTTTCCTTTAGAGGGCACACTCTTCCTGGCTGCAGTCACTGCCTTTACACATACTGGTTCGCCTGGAACTGCCCCTGCTGGAGCACTGACTCCCTTATCCCAGGAACCACCCACCCACTCACTCTAACCACGGAAGAACCACAGCGTCGGTCACCCCATCTCCAGCGCCAATTCACTATCCCTGCCTGCCCGCAGCACATTTCCACTTGGAGATCCTCACTTGACTCTCAACAGAGCCTTCCCAAAAATTCCTTAAGTATAATTGATCTAAAAAGAAAGCTGAAGATCAGCTACTGCTAAATACAAATTAAACAAAAAAAAGACCACCACCAAACACACACACACAATTTCCCTTACAGGAATTCCAGAGATGTTTCAAGAAAGAAAAGCCCCATCAGAATAAATGCAGTCTCCTAAGGGGCTTCCCTGGTGGCTCAGTGGTAAAGATTCCACCTGCCAATGAAGGAGACGCAAGAGACGTGTGTTCGATCCCTGGGCTGGGATGATCCCCTGGAGAAGGGAATGGCAACCCACTCCAGTATTCTTGCCTGGGAAATATTAATACCGTGGACAGAGAGGCCTGGCGGGCTACAGTCCATGCCGTCACAGAGTCGGACATGACTGAGCACACACACACATACAAGGTAATAACTTTTATTTCACCCAATTATGATACAGTTAAACCCAATATATATCATATTACAGGAAAAATCCAGATAAGACAGGAAAGGAAGTAGGCTCCAAAGACAGGGTGGTGAATGAGCCCATCTGTTGGCTCTAAGATTGCAGGTAAATAACTCCTCTCTCACTGAGTCTCATTTCTATAACAGGACCGATACAGATAGCAACTCCTTGGCTCACTCCTCCTCCCCTGAATAATTCACAACACAACCATTTAATTATTAGCTAAGTCAACGATGCCAATTATATTTTTTAAAAAACAGGTAAGATGTTTGGTATGGAAAAACAAACTGCACATACTGGGGAGAGGCGGTGAGAGACTGCAGGAGCCACACTCGAGAAGGCTCTCCGAGCCCTTTGACCCTCCTTGGAGGTCAATTAAGAGCAAGGTACAGGGTTTACAAATCTTGGGACTATAGAGAATGGGAAGAAGAGCAAGAACCGAAACTACAGCTGCTCTCATCTTTCAGGATTTTTGTTCTCCTCTTTAAAAAAAAAAAAAAACAGGCAGTTACCCACCCTGGACCAAAGGACAAAACTGGCAGCTACCGTATCCACAAGCTCGCGTTTATAATCTTATACTGCTTGAACATGAGCAAAGCTGCGAGCACAACCCAATAAGGACCTGCTTACACGTGACTGCGAAGATGAAAGTCTGGCATTTCCAAGGGATGCCCTCAGTAAACTGCCTGAATGGCAAGCAGACATGACTAACACAGGGTATCCACCACCAAGAGCAGAAGACGGATCTGTCAGGTGGGGGAAATGTGAGGAATCAAACCAGGACGGCGAGACAGCGCAAAACAGATCAAAACCTTCAGTGCAGCCCCTATGCACTTAGGATAAGATCTAAAACCCTTGCTATGCTGGCCTGCACCTCCTCTCCCCCACTGGGACCAGCTAGCTCCCCCAGCTCCCGCTGGTCACAGGACCTTAGACCTTCCGTCAAGCTCCTTCCCAGCTCAGAGCCTTCGCACACACCATCCCCTGCTATCTGCTCCCCAATCTTCAGTTTTCACAAAGTCAGCAGCTTCAGTTAAAACACAGTTAAAAAAGTTTTTTGGCACTCAGTATAGTAAGTAAGCATTTCGCTTACTTACACACAGGTAAGCATTTCGCTAGAGCATTTACTGCTAAGGCAAGACATTTCATACATGCATATGTGTTTAAATGCGTGATGCTAAAGAGGCCTTAGGAAATGTAACACATATAATCCCTATATCCAGAACCAGTCCAAGTTCCAGGCACAAGCACGACCTTCTCGAATAAATGAAGAAAGGCCACCACGACGAGAAGCCCACGCATGTTAACTAGAGAGTAGCCCACGCAGCAATGAGGACCTAGCACAGCCATAAATTAAATTTAAAAACAATATGATAGACAAGTAAATACTGACGTATCACGTGATTAAATGCTGTAACTTGATGATGCAATAGAGAATGACTCACACATTTAAAGTCTTAAGTAAAAAAAAAAACTGAACACAAAACCTTACCATATAATTTCCATGACAGAAAGTTAAAAATAAGGAGAAGCAATTAAGTTGGGATGATGTTTGCTCTTTTTTGGAAGAGGCTGGAGAGAGGAGAGGGAAGTGCCTGAGAAGGGGCGTTTAGAAAACCTCATAAGATATGGGTCATACGTGTTTCTTCTTCTGGGCACTGGGGACAAGCGTGTTCACTTTGTGTGTCCTTGTGATTTATGTGCTTTCCTGTGTATCAACTGAAAGTGATTTCACTTAAAGTTAATTTTAAAGGAGAAGTAAACAATTCTCAATACAATGTGTAAAAAATTCTTCATTTACCATGGTTAAGTATAGTATCAGAATAAAGAAGGAAAATGAGAAAATTTACTTTTATTAAGCATTTACAGTCTATCATCTGGTCTAATCCACAAAGCAACACGAAGACACGAATTAACTCCACTTTACAAGGATTTGAAATAACTTGCCCAAGACTATTTGACTAATAAATAGGAGAGGTGGGATTCTACTTAGAATTTGGTTGACTCAAAACTTTTATTTCCACAAAATATACAAAACACCACGGTCTCAAAGGAAGTACCAGTTTACACTGACTTGCCAATGAAAATACCTATGTGGATATGTTCCTTTTGATCTCTCCAGGGGGTTGAAAAAGAATGGACCCAATTTAAGATTAACAGATGCCCAATGAATATTTTATTTTTAACTGAATCTGCACAAACACAGATAAGTAAGCATTGTGTTTTTTTTAATTTTAAAATTTTTTATTTATTTTTTCTTTCCATCTCAGGTGTACATGAGTTCCCAATCTTGAACCCCACCCCCCACCTCCCACCCCATATCAACTCTCTGGATCATCCCCGTGCACCGGTCCCAAGCATCCTGTATCCTGTATTGAATATAGACTGACGATTCGCTTCTTACGTGATAGTATACATGTTTCAGTGCCATTCTCCCAAATCTTCCCACCCTCTCCCTCTCCCTCAAAGTCCAAAAGTCCATTCTATACATCTGTGTCTCTTTAGCTGTCTCGCATACAGGGTTATCATTACCATGTTTCTAAAGTCCATATATATGAGTTAGTATACTGTATTGGTGCTTTTCTTTCTGGCTTACTTCACTCTGTATAATTGTGAAGCTGTAGCAACTTAAATCAGCCCTGTCAGTTCTCCTGGCCTTTCTAGTCTAAGAACAGGGGTACTCAATAAACACACACTAACAGACTATACCTCACCATTTTTTTTTTCAGTATCTTTATCACATTTAGCTGAAGACTAAACTCCTTGATACAAACGCTACCTAATGACTTCTTTCTCCAGTGGAATAAATAAGTGCTACTTGAAGAGAGATGATTAACATAAAGGGGGTTCAGACACAGTGAAATAATTAGATAAATTAATACTATAGAAACTGCAATGTACTATGTAACTTTTTTACCACTCAGTATAGACAACACCAGTAAGCATTTTGCCAGAGCATCTGCTGCTACGGCAAGACAGATTTTACGCGTGCATATACGTGTTTAAGTGTGTGCGTACAAAAGAGGCCTTAGGAAAATTACTTATTTCCCTACTCCTGGCCAAAATATGGACCCAACTCAAATGTAAAAAGCTTCCCCGAATTCTCCTAATGGTCAGTAACCAAAACAGTAGAGATTATATTATAAAGATTGGTTATAAATAATAATAGTATTCTTCATCAGAACTGTGTTATGTCAACGAAAACTATTTTCTAACAAATTATCCCCCAAAGAAAGCACCCTCTAACAGTGCTTCATTTTATATATTTTATTGAAGAAGAGTTGGAAACTGAAATCCATATATTACATAAGAAATAAAGAATTACCCTTTTTTAAGTACTAATAGCATTTGGAAATTATAGCTTGCCTCAACTCCAGTAGAATATACACATTGCATTTAAATGTCTAATTTAGGTTGTTCTATTATTTGTTCATATATCAACAAAATTAGGCACTTTCCTCCAAACACCAAAATTATGTTTTATCTAACATAAATAAATTACTTGAATTTATTATATGTGATAGGTACTTATAAAGATTTTTTAATTCGTTTTTTTTTCTTTTTAATGTTCAGCTATACAAGTCTATGGACAAAGGCAGGTAATCCCAGTATTGTGTTCTATACAAAATTCAACAAGCTTTTAAAATTAAAATACAGGAGTGCCTATCAAATACTTTTCCTCATTCATGGTATCAGAGGCCTCTCAGTGGGCTACCTGCTCTTCATCATAAGGATCAGATCAAAAGTTAAACAGCTCCGATCAGATTCTCATTCATTAATAATCATTTGCGAAGCTGTACCTCTCATACAGTTCATGGCAAGAATGCTGGCAGGAGGAGAAGGGGATGACAGAGGATGAGATGGTTGGATGACATCACCAAATCATGGATATGAGTTTGAGCAAGCTCCGGGAGATGGCGCAGGACAGGGAAACTGGTGGGCTACAGTCCATGGGTCGCAACGCAAAGAGTCGGACATGACCAAGCAACCAAACTACAACAAAGCTGTACTAGACGCAGAGATAAAAGATGAAAAGACTCAATTCTCTCTGAAAGATTTTGCCATCCTAAGCCAATATCCGACCTGGTCTACTTTCCAAGCTTTACTTTCCAAGGTTTTCACCTTAAGTTTCCCGCTCAGAACATCTCATGATTCCACCACTACTTTCTTACGGTCGCTACATATGACCTCCATGCTTAACAAATGCAACCTCTTTTCCAGGCCTCCCATTTGATCTAGATTCAGCTTGAAATGGAGAAGTCTCTGAATTACATGAGTGCTTCAGAGATTACCAACCACAAGACTTTGGAGGCTTACAAATGTTCTCAGTTTAAAAGTGAGAAAACCAAAACTAAGTATAGAAAAACCAGGGCGACCTGCCCTTAAAGACACATCTAGTTATTTAGAAGTAAAGCCAAACTAGAACACAGGTTTCCTAACCACTCATTATTTTACACTGTTCATTCATTCCACTGATCATGGAATCTGCCTCAGTTTTCGGGAATTGTGTTGCTCCTTGGTTAACCAATTACTTCTCTTTATTTGTGCAGATATAGTGTAAATTAGAGTCCATGGACGGGGTCCCACAGGATCCCTGAACTATAAATGTATAAAAATTCTGAATATGCACATGTACTTTTTTTCTGGGGATAAGATTCATATCTTTTGTCAAATCAGGAATCTCCAAAGAATAAGACCCAGAGGGCTATATCAAGTACATATGACATATATAAAAAGTTTATGCTGCTTCAAAATATAGATTCAAAGATAATCTGCTTATTCATACATAATAGAGGGATGATGGTTATATAGGAAAGTTAGCAATATTTAAGGCTCTATTATGCTCAGTATCACTACTACAGGGACCCAACTAAGCTGAACCATCTGATGCACTGTAGACAAGCCTCACATAGAATGAAGTGAAGTGAAAGTCACTCAGTCATATCCAATTCTTTGTGATCCCATGAACTACAGTCCATGGAATTCTCCAGGCCAGAATACTGGAGTGGGTAGCCTTTCCCTTCTCCAGGGGATCTTCCCAACCCAGGGATCGAACTTAAGTCTCCCACATTGCAGACAGACTCTTTACTAGCTGAGCCACAAGGGAAGCCCTCACATAGAAGGCTTATCTGTGAAACGCTGCTCTCAAGCCCTTTTTCTTTTTCATCTTCCATTATAAAACTAAACATACATCTCAATATTCAAAAATCTGGCGAGAAATCACAACATAATCAAATCACATTAAGAACAGATTTCCTCTAATGTACATATTTGAAGCAATATCAGCTAAGTTTTATGAAATGCTGATCGTGGGCTAGAACTGGGCTAAAGGTTTAAGAGACTCAATTTTTCCTTACAACCTCAAGAAGTATGTACTACTATCAAGACCGGATTTCAGATGAGAGCGCTGACTCAGAAAGACCACCAGACACCCTGTGCTCCTCACGGATAAAACTGAAGGAAGCAGAATTTGAACTTCTCTGACACCAAAGACTTGCTCTTAAACATTCTTATAATGCTTCGATAAAATATTAATATATTTAATTTTGCAAAAGGAAAATAGCTGAAAATACAACTAATAAGAGCTACTCTTGAGTGACGGCCAAGCAGCGGGACGGCATGAAGAGACACCACTTAAAGCTCCGGCTCNAAGGAAGCAGAATTTGAACCTCTCTGACACCAAAGACTTGCTCTTAAACATTCTTATAATGCTTCGATAAAATATTAATATATTTAATTTTGCAAAAGGAAAATAGCTGAAAATACAACTAATAAGAGCTACTCTTGAGTGACGGCCAAGCAGCGGGACGGCATGAAGAGACACCACTTAAAGCTCCGGCTCATCATGTTAAACTTACCCTCTCAAAAAAGTCTGCCACTGCCTTTCTCTTTCCCTTCAAATAGGATTACTGACCTAACTCCTTAATCAAAGAACCTTTCTACATCATGTCAAAGATCAGCTCTTAAACCGAGATCCTTCTCTCATTATCTGAGCTCTTTAAACACTTTATTTTAAAATTCTGGTTCGCTGACATGTTCTAATCTCCAAGAGAATTTCCAAATGTGTTTTCTAAATTCCTACTTTATTGCACACATTGAGCTGTCACCTAAAAAAGAAACACGACAACTATCAGGGTTAGCCAGCTTCAGCAATAAGAAAGCCTACACCACCAGGAAAACTCCCAATTTATTAGCAATAATCGCGCCTCGGATAAACCTCATTGGCTATGATACTGCCACTGCGCAAAGCTAAAAAAAACTCCCAATTTAATAGCGATTTTCTTCTATGAAATTCTTGATTCTCTGTCCATAATGCTTCCATATACCTAATCATGTGTCCCCACTTGAAGAACCAGGCAGCATGACCTATCCAAAACCAGAACAGTGATGATATAAGCAATATTACTTTACACAGAACTGTTGGCTTCTAAGTCTTTTAAAAACTAATATAAAATAATTTATTCACTCAGCAAATCTGAGCACCTTGTTTATGTCAGCACCGTTCTGTTCTGCCCTTACTATCCTTACAATTCTATTTGTTTGAAAGGATAGTACATTTAACAGAGCATGACACTTAATGTTACCATGAGCTTCAAAAATCAGAATACTAAGGCCAAAATTCAAGTCTTTCATGTCTTGAATCTAGTAACTCTTAGTGACATCCTCAGACAAGTTTTCTTGGGGCATCTTCTTAGTCACCTACTTAAAATGGATAGCAGCCTTGCATACTTAAAAAGAACCACCAATACTCAAAATTTTTCTAACAAAAACCTTCTTACATGGCTGAAAATTTCAATTTCATCAACTGGACCTCAAAACTAAAGCTTTTCTCTCTGTATTCATTCACAGAGCATATACCTCCATACAAGTAATCCTACGTTTTAGACCGACACACATTCCCAAAGACTGGCAGAGAGAATCTTGAAAATCCTGACTGCCTATATGATACGGAAAAGAGTACATTTGTGAATGAATGATTATTCAGCGTCTGTCAAAAGCCTGAACGACACAACTGACATACAAGGGATATCGTCTGAAAGATAAATTAACTAAACTCTAGTGAATCAAATCACCAGAATGTCTATATCTACATTACTAACGCTTTTCCATTATGCCTGAGGCCTTTATCCAGTTTCTCTAAAATGGCATGTGAGAAATATTTCTCCATCATTCGTAAAATGTAAAACGTTTTCTCCACATATTGTTAATGTCATTTTACACAAGAATTCAGATGCGTATTCATCATGCAAGAGAAAAGTCTGCCTCTTCCTGCTTAACTGGTATACTTCCTTCCATTAATCAGTATCAACTATACTTAGTCCTGCTTCCTCTTTTTCTTTGATTAATATTTAAAAAACGAAAACCTTTAGTGACATGCAGGCACTAATTGTCCTAAGCTTCTCTTCTAATTCTCTCCAGCTCCCTCCACACTCCACCCCTCCTTCAACCTTCACCATTATATTTACTGTTCTCTCAAACATCTATTATAAGACCACCTCAAATCCTTTCTCAAAGCAGACAAATAATAAAGCACATACGCCCACTGGGCTTTGAAAATGAGCTGAACGCTGGGATATCCAAAACGCAGAGCACAAGGACAAGTCACTCAGCTCCAACTCAATATTTACACAAGTTACACACGGACCTGAGCGATACCTTCCTCTGCCATCCAACAGAGCTCCATGATGGACCAACTGAATGAATGCAGTTACTGGCCAAACGCTGGTAGGAACTGAGATCATAAAAATAAGTAAATCCTGGGTTTCAAGAAAATTAAAGTCTTCTATTAATAAACAGTTCCTATTTGTAATACCAGAGAAGGCAATGGCACCCCATTCCAGTACTCTTGCCTGGAAAATCCCATGGACGGAGGAGCCTGGTAGGCTGCAGTTCATGGGGTCTGAGCGACTTCACTTAATACAGTATAACCACCTGAACAACCCTAAGAAAACTCGGCAGTAAGTTCTGAGTCATATGTGCTGATGATCAAGAAACAACTGGACCGCTTCTGGGGAGATACTCCAAAGAAGTAGAAGCTGGGGTTGCAACAGGTATTTGTTCACCTTTGTACAAATGTGTTTTGTTATTTTCGCTATTTATTCATAGGAGCATCGCTCACAAGGCCAAAAGATACAAATAACCCAAGAGTCCATGGGGGAATTAATGGATAAGCAGACACATACCTACATATCTGTGAGCAGGAGATTCACAGAGACAGAACAGAAAATGATGGTGGCCTGGGCCTGGGAGGAGGGTGGAATGGGGAGTTAGTGTTTAATGGGTACCAAGTTTCAGTTGAGGAAGATGAAAAAGTTCTGGAGATGGATGGCGGTGATGGGAGCTAGACAACGTGAATGTACTTAATGACACAGAACTGTACAATCAAAAACGGTTAAAACGGTATGCTTTGTTGTATTTTACGACAAAAAAAGGGGGGGGAAGAATTTTACTCAGATAATCAAGGCCCCCTGAATATTTAAGACAAGAGTTTAATTCTTTAAACAAGTACTAATTAAGGGCTTACCTGCAACTTATGCAGGTTGTTCCCCTAACATTAGCTTGGAACAGCAACGTATTCTTGGGAAAAGAGCCCAAAGATTTAGAAATCAAGCCATGACTTCAGTCACTTCTAGATTCAAAACTCTCTGAGTCTTAGCTTCCTTGCATGTACACACAGTAAGACAATATTAAATCTGTCTCAGGGTCACAGTGAGGACTAAATAAGAACATAGATGAAAGAACCTGAAATATCTTGGCATATATTACCAGGAACTTCTTATTAATAAATGTTTCCCTTTGCTCTTTAGCCACAAGTAATGACCACAGGATGCTAAGGTCACACGTGAGAAAATGTCAAAGAAATACCTACTTTCTCCAACAAAACCAGCATCTCATACATCAGACAGTGGCAGGGTATAAATCTCTCAATGTCAAAAAGTCACCCTTCCTCAAAGGTAGCACTACACTGAAAGTACAATCCACTATATATACTGCCACAAAATCACTTATCAAATAAGAATCAGTTGAGCCACATCAAAATAAAATGTTTCCTAAAACCAAGCCAATAAAATGCAGAAATGGCAAAACCACACTTTACAACTCATTCACAGTGTCACAGGTATAACATAGTAGACAGAACTTAACCTTTAATGATGAGATGCCAGCATAAAAGGTAAACCAAACCCTCATTACAATAACTGTAACAAATGAAGGTCTTTTCTCCCCAAATTAAATCTGTACATCTTTTNCCAGCATTAAGAGCCTAAACATAACCTTGTGTACTGTTTGAGTCACTGACATTTGGGGTTTTGTTCTGGTAGAAGAATCGGTATCCCAGTACACAAAATCTGTGAGGTCTGCAGAAAATCTGAGCAATATTGGGCAATGAATCCAAATTATTTGGGCTGAAACCTGCCCTCGTTGATGAATCTCACGATGGAGATGGGGTATGTGGGTGGCTTTACTTGAGCTACTTCTGGGTGGCCAGCTGACTGGCCTTTGTTCGCTGTAGAGTCCACCGTGTCTAAGCAGCTGTCAAGGATTCATCCTACTCCTCCCTTTGACTGGTCATTTGACCAGTTTCAAAGATGATACACGTTACACTTAATCCAAAAGAAGGGTTTTTTTTTAAGATTTAATTTTTTTAATTGTTCCGTTCATCCATCCATCCATTTATTTATTCCCTCTTCAACAAAGGTCTTTGGAACACTGGCCGTATTCTAATGTTCTCCTAAAGACTGGGGACACAATGGGAAATAAGTGCTAGAGTCTCACCGTGGGAAGTTCTCCGTCCAGTGTGAGGGCAGGAGATGAAGGTAGACTAAATTAAATCCCCTAATGCTTTGCAGTTGCTTTATGGGGCAACGCTGAATAGACCAAGATACAAAAGCTCTGCTTTAAGGTTTAATGACCTTATACACAATAAAACCAATGATCTTTGTGATTCTATGGATCGTATTTTGTTCTATATGAGGAAACCCAATTTTGTAACTTTCCTACAGGATACTATGAAAACCAGTATCTGAAAAAAAATCAACAAGAGATGACGTAGTATTTGAGAGAAATAAGAATAGTAATAATAGTGGCAATAATAACAGATTTCATGCATAGAACACTTTTTATGTATCGTCTACTGTGCCAACAGGGGTATCTTAATCAGATGCCTGGCCACTCCACTGAATGTCCTGTCCTGTTTAAGTTGTCACTCAAGTCCAGTCAGTGACCCAGTGCCACCCGTTTTCAGAGGTGAATTTAAACTCCTTCTGAGATTCTGTTTTGTCCTTATACGTCCCCGCCCTGGTTCTGATCCTC
Source organism: Neotragus moschatus (assembly GCA_006410615.1). Classification (NCBI taxonomy): domain Eukaryota; kingdom Metazoa; phylum Chordata; class Mammalia; order Artiodactyla; family Bovidae; genus Neotragus; species Neotragus moschatus. The sequence continues at coordinate 465,992 of SJYA01002635.1, forward strand.
TGTTTCTTTCCTGAACTCGTTCCAGTAGCTTCCTAACCAGCATCTCTGACCTCTAGTCTTAACTGGCTACAGTCTCTTCTCTGCTTTGCGTCCAGATGGCCATTCCCTCGTCTCTGCCTTGTTTGACATTCTCAATGCTCCCCAGTGTTTGCACACTTTTCAGCCTGGAGTTCAAGATCCTGGAGAAGCTGGTCCCTACTTAAGTTCTCAGTCCTTCTTGCCCCAACGTCTTACTAAGTTTCAGCCAAGATGCCTACCCTGTTCCCTACTTCAATGCACGATGAAATTTCACACCTCTGTGCAATAGTTCATGCTGTTCCTTTTGCCTGAAATGCCCTTCCTCTTTTCCTGTGCCCTTTGAAAGCCTCCTGCTCTTCAGTGTCTGTCTCAGCTGTCTCCTCCTTTGTGAGGTCACCCCATTCTGAGACCTGAAGCCAACTCTGCTCAACTCCAATCCCTGAAACAGAATGAAGGTCTTCCTTCTCCCTCCTTTCAAGGCACATCGAATATACTTTTATCCTAGTGCTTATTACAGGTTACAGGGAATATCTTTTTACTCTATTAGACAGTGGTTGCTTGGGTGTTCTCTCAGTTCAGAATGTGCTGTCTGGTCCATGCTGGGCATAACTGCTGTGAATGAGTGACCTGACCCCACGTGCAACAATCACCTCTGACCGTGTCATTTTGTTACCCTGAAATGCTGATCAGCCAGGGGTAAGTGAGAATATCATGACCTTACCTTCGTCTCACCCCTGGACTGACATTTTCCTCCCATCTCTCCAACACTTTCCAAAAATCCTTTCCCCTCTCAAGGGTCATTTTGTTTCATCCCACCCCCATGACTGTGGCTTGAGGGAAAGCAGTATAGCTCCTTTTATATGCTCAAACCGCAGCCCTCCTTGGGTAACACAGGCTCAGTAGGTCACCAAATGTCAGCTGGGGCTGGAGGCTGCCTGAGAGCTGTTCCGCTGTTCAGTGTTCCCGAGGGCTGCATCCTCCCGTCCGTCATATCACTGAGTCCCGCAGAATGCTCTGCGCATGACATCACTTACAAAACTCCTAAATTCATCATGAAAGCAACGTGAGATCCATCAAGTACAAAACTCAGGGATATCCAGTTCAAAGTATTTACAGTAGATGGAGCTATATATTTCCACTGTGACCTACTCTGTATTTCATATATCATGTGAAATTATTAACATTTCAGCAGCTGTCAGTTCTTTTTGATTAAGTCAATTAAAAGCCATGGGATTCACTTTGCCCTCTTTATCCTTGCTACCTAAAAGCTGGTTTAAAATGTTATTCAAGAGTTTCCCTGAAAACTGTGCTACAATTAAAAGTAATCGGAACAAGTAATAGCCATTATTAAATGCCAGAGATTAACTGTAATTCCTAAGCTGTGGACTCGGGTGATCACAGCGTGTCAGTGTGGCTTCATCAGCTGTAGCAGAGGCGCCGCTGGTGAAGGGTGTTGGTAACAGCAGAGGATGCATGCAGCTGCCGGGAAGGCTGGGAAATCGTCTGTGCTAGGAGGCGACGTGCTAAGTATCTGCAACAGACAGTAAGGCACTGCTAGGATCCTGCCACAATATGGTGCTTTACAACTTTTTATTATGGAAACTTTCAAGCATATAAAATTGTATAATGAATTCCAATGTACCCATCACACATCTTCAACCATTATCAGCATTAGCCATCCTTGCTTCATACTGCTCACTTCCCCACAGCCTGCACTTCCCGCCACCCCCCACCACCCCGGTTTAAAAAAAAAATTGTGGTAAAATGCAGTCTGTGATATCTGCCAGGGCTTGGTTCTAGGACGCCCATGGATACTAAAATTCACAGATGCTCAAATCCCTTGTATATAGGGTGCAGTGCAGTGGTCCTTTGTATCCATGGATTCTGCATCTGTGGATTCAACCAACCCCAGATGGAATTCAGCCTACATTTGGTCCAGTCTGCAGATACAGAAGGCCAACTGCGTACATACATAAAAGCTGGGTTATTTTTAGCATGACACCCTATCCATAAATATTTCACAATGCTCTCTGATGCTGACTTTTTAAAATCTAATTGTCTGCCATTTTTATGTCCATGGGATTTTGTGGGAAAGATTACTGGAGTGGGTTGCCATTTCCTCCTCCAGGAGATCTTCCCGACCCAGGGATAGAACCCACCTCTCCTTGTCCTCTGCATTTCAGGTGGATTCTTTACCACTGAGCCACAGGTGCAGAAGACAAGGAGAGGTGGGTTCTATCCCTGGGTCAGGAAGATCTCCTGGAAGAGGAAATGGCAACCCACTCCAGTAATCTTTCCCACAAAATCCCATGGACACGTCCTACGATAGGACCCTGTAGTCTGGCAGACTACAGTCCATGGGGTTGCAAAGAGCCAGACACAATTGAGAAACTAAATAACAATGACATCCAAAAAATACCCACAGGCTTTTTCTAGATGTTCGTTCAAATGGAGTCCAAACTTCATACACTGCATTTGGGTGTTATATCTTATGTCTCCTTTATTCTGTAACATCTCTCCAATACCTGCTTTTTAAAATACCATCAATTTTTTAATGAGACTAGGTCATTTTTTCTGAGTAGTAATATACCACAATAGATTTTTAACTTTTGTTGAAATAGGTCCTCAGGAATCATTCTTTAAAATAAACTTCTAGAATTTTCTGGTTAAAGGGCATGAGCATCTATCTGTATGGCCTTTGCTCACTACTGACAAGCTGAACTGTTTCTCCAGTACCTGCCTAACTACCACTGGTTAGGTGTTACCCTGTCACATTCCTCAGAGCTTGGTGAGCACCAGGGCATAGCTGAAGTTGTACGCTAGTTTAGCAAGTGTGAAATAGTACCTTTATTTACATGCTGTTCATTTACTGTGCTTAAAGTAGTATTAAATACTTGTAACTTACATTCCTTGGTTGCCATTTCCACTCGGGGATTTATTTATAATTCATGCTTTCTCTTATGTGGCTTGGTTGTTTAGATTGTCTAAGCCTCTAATGCTGAACCCCTCTAATCTCTCTAGGTAATTCTGTAATAACTCCCTTATAATCATGGCCGTCCCTCATCTTTTTTGTAATTAAACTTTTTTAAAAATTAGTAAACTTTATTTTGCAGTGCAGGTCTTGGGTTAAGGAAATACTGAGGGACAAGTGCAAAGAGTTCCCGTATACCCTACTTTCTTCCACAATTTCCCCTGTTATTGACATCTTGCTTCCATTTGTTACAGTCCAGGAACCATACATAGTTTATATTAGGTTCGCTCTTTGTGTTGTATAATTCAATGGGTCTTCATAAATGTATATTGTCAGATATTCACCATCACAGTATTGTGCAGAACAATTTCACTGCCCTAAAAATCCCATGTTCCCTCTATTCATCCCTCCCGCCCTTCCCGGTGAACCCTGGCAACCACTGGTATTTTTACTGTCTCTGTAGTTTTGCCTTTTTCAGAATGTCAAATAGTTGTTGGAATCCTACAGTATGTGGCCTATTTACTGTGGCATATTTCACTTAGCAACATGCATTTAAGAATCCTCCCTATGTTTTCATGACTTGATAGCTCATTTCTTCCCTATTTGGTCATGCCTCTTGTTTTGTGGGATCTTGGAATCTTAGTTCCTCAACTGGTGATTGAACTCAGGCTCTCAGTACTGAAAGTGCAGAGTCCTAACTACTGGGCCACCAGGGAATTGCCACCCATGTCTATATACTGCTGAATAGTATTTCATTGACCAAATCTGCCACAGTTCCTTCATCCATTCACCTCTTGAAGGACATCTTGGTTGCTTCCAAATTTTCCAATTATGAATAAGGCTGCTATAAGCATTGATGAACAGGTGCTTTTTTTTTTTTTTTGGTGAACATGAGTTTTCGGCTCACTTGGGCAAGTATCAAGAAGAATGATCTGGGGATCTTATGGTAAGACTATGTTTAATTTTGTAAGAGACTGCCACACTGTCTTTCAAAGTGGCTGCACTATTTTGCACTCCCACCAGAACAAATAAGCATTCCTCTTGCTCCACATCCTTGCCAGGGTTTGGTGATGTCAGTGTTCCGGATCTCAACCACTCTAAAAGGTATATATGGTATCTCATGTTGTTCTAACTTGCAATTCACTATGACATACGATGTTGAGCATCTTTTCATGTGCTTATTTACCATCTATACCTCTTCATTTGTGGTGTCCATTCTGATCCTTTTTCTTTTACTTTCAGTTGTTTTTTCTTACTAAATATGAAGAGTTCTTTGTATATTTTGCATACAAACCCTTTATCAAATATGTTTTTCAAATATCCCCCCCCAATCTATGGCTTGTCTTTTCATTCTCTTAACGTCTTTTACAGTTAAACTTTTATTTTGAGATAATTGTAGGTTCGCATGCAGTTGTAAGATGTCATACAGAGAGGTCCTCTGTACCCTTAACTCAGCTTCTCCCAGTGGTAACATCCTGCACACCTGTGGTACAGGATCACAACCAGGATATCAGCATTGACATGTTAAGATACAGAAAATTTCAGTCTCTGCAAGGATCCCTTATGTTACCGATCCATCATCTTTTGAATGGTCTTTCTACACCTAGGGAAATTCCTGCCTTTAGAGTGCTGCCTCCCACTCTAAGGATGAGAACTCAGACTGAAGCTAGTACATGGGCACATCCATGTAAAATTGATTTGGAAGTGGGCAAAGTGAGCAAACAGGCTCTTGTGTTTCTGGCTTGGTGGTGATGGGGATATCTGGCTTTGAGAGAGGCAGCTGTCGTGGGAGCTTGCAAAGCTCTCTGGGTGTTGCACAGGCAGTGAGGGAGATGAGGGAAGGGGAGAGAAAGGAGAGGAGAGAAGAGGGACAAGGTGGGTCCTGGCGCCTTTCCCCAGGACTGGGTGGGACAGGCCCCTGCAGGATTTTCTCATCGGATTTGGGTATTGTTCGCCAAGCTTTAGCCTCCCAAATCTGGTTCTATGAACAAGTCCATGTCCTTTTATTTATTTAGTTTACTTTGGAATAGTTTATAGCTAATTATACAAATGGAATAAACAAACAACACTGTTTCTTCCCCCTCCCCAGCATTAACTACACTATCCCTATCATCTTAATTAACTTATTTCTCCTTAATCATCCAGAATAAATCTCTCTTGCTTGGAACTAAGACTCTCGACTGATCAATTTACTTAAGACTCAGGTTTCACTGGACTCCAAGAGACAGGTGAACTTTTGAGCACTTGTACTTACAGGAGTTTTGCTACAAAAATATCTGTGGAAACCCAAATAATGCAGGTGTCCATCTGAGACTGGGTACCAGATTATTTACATTAATGTTAGTGAGGTTAACCCATGAGACAGGCAGCAGAGGAAAACAGCCAGGATACAAAAGATGCTGAATTTAGAATAAGCTTCAGCAAGAAAATCTCTCAGCCCCAGCCCTTCCTCTGAGACAACCATTAAGATGTATGCTGAGCTATAGTGGGAATTTTAGGGACAGAGACATCGGGATTAAAATTTAGATTTTGTCATCAGTTTCCTGTGTGCCAACTTGGATGAGGTACTTGATATTTCTCAGCCTCCATTTGTTTCTTTGTCTATAAAATGGAAATGATAGTAAGTTACCTCCCAGGTTATTATTGTGAAGGTTGAAGGAGGAAATGAACATAAAGGGTCTGACAAACTTTCTGGTTTATAATAGATACTTAGGGACTTTCTTGGTGAGCCAGTGGCTAAGACTCTGCCTTCCAATGCAGGGGACGTGGGTTCAATCCCTCCTTGGGGAACTAGGGTCCCACAATACTGTGGCATGAGGTCAAAAATTTTTTTAATTGAGCAGGAGAAGACCAAAAATTCTAAAGAAAAATCAGACATGAACAGACAAATTTTTTTTTTCTGAAAGATATATATATATATATGTATGTATATATATATTTAACTAATGGCCATTTTTATCAGCTGTTCCATTGGGAAAATAACAAGCTAAATCTACTTCCCAAGATGGAGAAGAGGAGGCTGGAGCAGACAGGACTGGCTGCCTCCCCAGGATTCGTTCTTCCCTTTATAACAACAGATTTTTCTGGCCGCAAAATTCCTAGCTACAGAACTACATTTCCCAACCTCCCTTGCAGCACAGGGCTTCCTGTTTCACAGTGTTGGTCAGTGGTTCTTTTTTTTTTTTCGGTCAGTGGTTCTTATGTGAATGTCTATGGGAACATTTTATACTCTCTGTGTAGTGTCCTTCTGCCTTCCTAGCACAGGAATGTGAGGCTGGGGCTGCAGAGGCCATCTCATCACCAGAAGAGACGATGCTAAGACGACAGGACAGAAGACAAGAGCAATCTGAGCCTTTGGTGGCATCGTGGAGCCACTACTCCTTGGGACCACCTGGTTCAATGTCTGGTGTGAAAAACGGACCCTGTGTGGTGAAAGCACCGACGTCAGAGTTCTGTAACGTGCAGCTGAATGTAATCCCTAACTGATGTGAAGACCACACCTATCGGGCCGTGGACTCAATGAATTAGCTCCCAGAAGCAAATTAGCAGCAACAGCAGCAGTCAACTTGAAGAAGAGCTTCCCTGTAACTCAAATGGTAAAGAATCTGCCTGTGATGCAGGAGACCCAGGTTCAATCCCCGGGAGAAGGCAATGGCAACCCACTCCAGTACTCTTGCCTGGAGAATTCCATGGACAGAGGAACCCAGCAGGTCGCAGCCCATGGGGTCACAAAGAGTTGGACATGACCGAGCGTCTAACACTGGTACTACTAATGACCTTGAAACACGAGTTACAGAATGCGCTAGGGGAGGGCAGCCTAGCTTTTTATCCTGCTTATCACATAGATGGTAAAAGTGAAAGACACCATTTTTTGATAGATTTAGAAAAACTAAATATNGGACATGACCGAGCATCTAACACTGGTACTACTAATGACCTTGAAACACGAGTTACAGAATGCGCTAGGGGAGGGCAGCCTAGCTTTTTATCCTGCTTATCACATAGATGGTAAAAGTGAAAGACACCATTTTTTGATAGATTTAGAAAAACTAAATATTTTCCCATAGCATCTACGCAATGGTCTGTCTGTCTCTGGTTACAGGCTTCATTGGTCCCCGGAGTGCAATGCCAGCTACCGTTTCACCTGCTGTACAGAGGACATTTTGGAATTTGACCCCCTTTCCAACTGGTGTCCAGGGAATCCCTGAGTGTTTAAGAGGAGGGGAGAAACTTGATTTGGTCGTGTCTGGTGCTTTGACAATGCTGGAGGATGCAGGCTTACTGAAGCCAGGCATTCACCTGGGTCCCAAGGGGGACAGTTGGGACAAAATCTCCCACATCTCGGATAACCACAGGCCCTAGACAGTGCATTGCCCTGGCAGGCGTAATTCTTCTAGTGGTGGACAAGCCTGCTTGCCAGACCTGAATTCAGTGGAGGCTCAGAACCAAACCCAGTAAGGCTTGTTGGGATGAAACTGCCATGAGTCTTTCATCATCCATTTCCGGCACCGGATGGGCAGCTCTGGGCAGCCCTGGGCAGCCCTGGGCAGCCCTGGGCAGCCCTGGTGGGGCTGGGCTGGTTCTGACGGCCACTTCAAGTGTGTGATCCAGTGAGGCTGCCTCTCCTCCCACCTCCTCCTCAACTCAGATGACCTTTCTCAGTCCAGCTGTATCAGTCAAATAAGAAATACCACATGCCCTTATGAAATTTGGCGAGATACCCTCAAAACTAAATTTAGACCACATATCTGTGAGGACCTTATACTCTTTGCAAAGAAATGGAAAATTATTATAAAATAAACCAGTCAGCTGTGACCCAGAAGTTGAGATAAGCAGTGCCTATTAATGAAAAATTGCTGTGGTTGCCTTAAGACAGATGATCATTTCCTTTTAGAAGGCTGGAGGTGCAATTGGGTTCAGGCAATGCTACTCAAGGCTTCGTCTCTCGCTTCCTGTAGGTCCCTGAACCTCAAAGAAGTAAATTCATCTTTGAGGGATGTTACAAGACAATTTTATGTCTATTACATTTGATAATAAAAAATTAGGGGAAATCCCCTGGTGGTCCAGTGGTTAAGACTCTGGGCTTTCACTGCCAAGAGCCCGGGTTCAATCCCTGGTGGGGAACTAAGACCCCAAAAGCCACATGGCACAACAACAACAACAAAAAAAACAAAACATGACTTGTATTATTCATGTCATTTTTAATATCATTTTTGAGGTACTTAATGTGCAATGTATTTTACAAAACTTGGTCTATGAGAAACTAGAAATAAATACTTTTTAAAAGGTCCTTCACCCAGATAGCTTGGGAAAGCCTAGAGTTTCTCCTCATAGATTCTGATTTAGGGAACTCTGCTCAGATGGACAGGGCTCCTGTCCACACTCCTACCCAATCTCCATCTGCAAGTGCACATTCCTGCAAGGGGTGTCGTCTGGGACACTGCCAGAGTCCCCAGAGACTGAGCTGATACTTTGTAGTGAGTAATTTCCCATAAAATGGCACCTATGTGATCAAACCCGTCAATCCGAAGGGAAGTCAACCCTGAATGTTCATTGGAAGGACTGATGCTGAAGCTGAAGCTCCAATACTTTGGGCACCTGATGCAAAGAGCCGACTCACTGGAAAAGACCCTGATGCGGGGAAGAGTAAAGGCAGGAGGAGAAGGGGACAACAGAGGATGAGATGGTNCGTCAATCCGAAGGGAAGTCAACGCTGAATGTTCATTGGAAGGACTGATGCTGAAGCTGAAGCTCCAATACTTTGGGCACCTGATGCAAAGAGCCGACTCACTGGAAAAGACCCTGATGCGGGGAAGAGTAAAGGCAGGAGGAGAAGGGGACAACAGAGGATGAGATGGTTAGATAGCATCACCCACTCAATGGACATGAGTTTGAGCAAACTCTGGGAGATGGTGAAGGACAGAGGAGCCTGGTGTGCTGCAGTCCATGGCATTGAAGACTCAGACACAACTTAGTGACTGCACAGCAATGTGATTTGATNCGGTTTCCTCCCCACGGCAGGACATGGGTCTCAGATCAGAATGGCGATTGCTCGCTCTTCTTGGGCCTCTGTGAGCTCTGTCTGGAGCAGCTGTGGACCCTGTGCCCCAGTCCACGTTCTCTTGGGGGGGGGTCACTTTCTCTCAAGGGTCACTTTCAGGGCCACAGAAGGCAGGCTGATATGATGCGGAAAGTCTGGTGGCCCCTGGTTCTTATTCTAACACTGCTAGGCAGCACGTGAAGGAACTCATTTTCCCCACATTCATTTTTTCCTGTCTCTTCTTATGGGCAGGACGTGGTCACCTCCCCATGGGATGTTTTGACAGTTTTATGATCATTCAGTGAGGCCCTAGTCCAGCACCTGGGCGAGACCTCAAGAAATGGTAGCTGGACTCCATAAGCATTGCTCACCTCTCCAGCTCCTCTGCGAGCCGTTTCCGAGGATGGATTTGATCTCATTCCTGTCTTTATCAGTGATGCTGAGCCCCCATGAAACCCCGTAGGCCCTCTGTACAAGACTGTTGAATGAAGGAACTGCCCACATNGGTAGCTGGACTCCATAAGCATTGCTCACCTCTCCAGCTCCTCTGCGAGCCGTTTCCGAGGATGGATTTGATCTCATTCCTGTCTTTATCAGTGATGCTGAGCCCCCATGAAACCCCGTAGGCCCACTGTACAAGACTGTTGAATGAAGGAACTGCCCACATCTGGCCCAATCTGACCACCAGGACTGGGCCAAGTGTCACCGACGCTGCTAATTGCCCGTTCCGATTACAGTTTCTTCCTGTTGGCAGTTAACTGAGCAGAGCATGCAGCTGAAGGCCCGGCTTCCTGCCTCCCTGGCACCTGCGCTCAGTGACTCAGCATGAACAATGGGATGAAAGCTGATGTGCCGTGTGGTTCTTCTGGGAAGTCTTATAGGAGGAGGCAGCCCAGTTCTCCTCTTCTTCCATTCTGCCACAGAGGACACAGATGCGTGCTCTGGATGGACAGATGTCATCGTGGACCTTGCAGACAAGTTCAGTGGTCTGGGTACCATGCAGCTAAAAGAACACTTGGGGCAGCAAGAACAGCTGAAGCTGCCCAACCAACCCGGATTGATGGCCTCTCTCTCAACAGAGACAAGACTAAAACCCTCCACCATGTTTAAGCCATTGTTTTTTGTGGGTTTTCTGTCAGAGGCAGCTGAAACCCAAGCTAAATGTTAAGGCAATCCTAGAAAGAAAAATGTCACCCCCATCTTTCTTTGAGCACTTAGCGGTATCTCCACCTTATCCAAATGAAAATTCAAGCCCCCAGGTTCAAACGTGATTGCACACAGCTGGTTTCAGGCTTCGGTGGTCCAAGCGCGTGGTCTCCCTTGCTATCCTGTTACCTTCCCGCCCCCTTTTAATGTGGTTCAGATGGTTTGATGTGTTTCCACCCTGTTCCTCCATTCAAGCAGGAGCAGCCTCCACATGTCAAGGAAGGTTTCATCTGTGCTGAAAAGATTAAATACATGAAGAAACAGGGGGAGAGGGGGGAAGGGAAGGGAACAGAGGGACCAGCTTGAGGGAGCGGCCTCCTGCTGCAATGGGGACCTGGGCTCCCAAAACCCATCAGAGATTCCCAAGCCTCCAACGTGGCGCAGCAGCAGAGCAGCTAAGGGCTATCGGGGCCGGGCCATCCCAGGGTTGGCACACTTGGTCAAGGAGAGGGCAAGGAGAAATGCACCCAGCATCTCAGCTTAGTGTGCTCATTCGCACTCCAAACCTCCTCCCCCCACGACCCCCCCATCTCACCCCAGAGCGCCTCCACCCTTCCCGCTGCTCGGATCAAAACTTAGAGCCTTTCTTTTTTTTACCAAAAAGAAAAATATATAAATTATTTGGCTGTGCAGGGTCTTAGCTGTGGCATATGGGATCTAGTTCCCCAACCAGGGATGGAACCCAGGCCCTCTGCATTGGGAACACAGAGTCTTAGCCACTGTACCACCAGGGAAATCCCCTAAGAGCTTTTCTAGATCCTCTCTTTCTCTCACACCCTACACCCAATCCATAAGCAAACCCAGAGAGTCTGCTCTGATAATACAAAGCTTATCACCGCTCATCACTCCCAGGGCCCCCATCTTGGTCTGCACCATCGTCCTCTTCCCTGCATTGTCGCAATGGCCTCCTAGCTGGCCTCCGGGTTCTGCCCTTGTTCCCAAGTCTATTCCCATCACGGTGGCCAGGGTGAGCCTGGCTCAATATGTGCTCAAAATCCTCCAGGAAGTCCAGGTCACTCAGGGTGAGAGCCAAAGTCCTTAAAACACCCAGCACGGCCCTACCCGCCCCGCCCCAGTGAAGTCCTCTCCTGCTTCTCTCCCGCCTCCATCATCTGTGCTTTAGCCACGCCAGGCTCTTGGGTGTCCCCTAAAAACACCAGCCATGACCCACCACAGTGCCTTTGCACCTGCTTTTCCCTTCGCTTGAAAAGCTCTTTCCCAGTTATTCGAGCGAGCGGTCCTTGCATCTTCTGCAAGTCTTTGATCTAATGGCTCCCTCTCAATGAGGCCTCCCTGACTATTAACAGTGTATCGCCTCCCCATCTACCCCCAAACCGAAGCTCTGACCTGATCTTTCTTGCATCACGTCTTGATAGGTGTCTGACATGCTGTATTCTTTATCTATTTCATTTATGTCTGTCTCCCCTGCTAGAATGTAAGCTCTGTGAGTACAGCGACTTTGGTTTCACTTATTACTCTATTCTGAGCGACCACAATAGTGCCTGATGCTAGGTAGGTGTGTGATAGATACCTGCTGTATCACCTCTGATTTGCTCTTCCTCCTTCCTTGCTTCACTCTTGCTGTCCTGGGACCGCACCACTCTCCAGTGATACGTAAACACATGAGGTTTAACTCGGGCTCTGTTTTCTGAGGGACCTAGGCTACTACTAGGTCCCTTGTTACAGATCACACAGTTGGTAATGAGACAGACCCAGGATTCAAACCTAGGCAACCAGCTCGACTCCAGAATCACAGGGCCACTACCAATCCCACAGGAAGTGCCATCACTACCATTATTGTTCCTTCTTAGAGCTGCACCTGCAAAGGTGCAGGGCAAGTTAATGGTTTAAAAAAAAAGATGGATTTCTTACAATCTCCATGGTTCTATAGTCAGTCAGCTTCACTTTTACCCTGGCAGCAGTTCTCTTTGTCGGGATGAAGGAAAGACAGTGTAATTTCTGGTTGGGAAAGGCACGGATACACATGGAAATGAGAACGACCAATGAGCTGGTTGATTCATGAGATTTATACTCAAAATTTTTCTTAAGAATACATGTAACTTTACAAGACCATTCATCATAGCACCAAGCCTAATACTCCTTAATAGAAAACAGTCAAATAACAAATGCTCCAGTTAATTTCCCACAGGTATAAATTATGCAAATAATCATTTATATCCTCATTTACAATAATTAATAAATAAGAGTGCATGTTCATACAGTTGTTTTTACAAAGATACCTTTTTTTTTTACAAAGCTACAGCTATGTATATACTAGACAAAATAATTCTTGTACTACAAAATAACAGTTCACTTTTTTCCAATAGTTCTCTTAGTCCTTTCAGTAAAAATATTCAGACATTATCAATTAAGTCCTGCCATCATATTAAAAGAAATGGTAGCAGTGAATCTGTTAAACATACTATAGACCATGAAAAAATAAACCTATCATCACTCAATACTATACACTTTCAACAAGTCCTGTGTCAGGCTTACTAACTGGTCCCGACCATGCACCTGCTCCATGGCAGGGACCAACCATCCTTCTGTATTTACTCTTTGTCTTTGGCTGATGTTACCAGCATCAATGTAAGTGACGCCGGCAGCTATTTAGGGTGCAATTCAAGGGCAAAGGGTCTCTGTTTCATGGTACCCGTTCCCCAAGTGCCACACTCACCCCGGGGACATTCTACACAAACGTGCCAGTCTTTGGCTTCAAGGATCCAATGCTGGAATGCAAGCAGCTTCTGATTCAAGTGGAATTTCTGTGCCTGGACAGAGGAGCCTGGTGGGCCACCATCCATGGGGCTGCAGAGAGTCGGACACAACCGAGTGGCTAACACTATGCGTGTTGATGCTCAGAGGGGCTTGAAGAGAATAGAAAGGTCCAGGTGTTTACATCTCTGTATTCCTGCGGCTAAACTTGTGAATTTCAACGAATCTGAGAAAACTGCTGCATCAGATGCTGACTTAATTTAAGGAGACCAGTTTAGTCCTGGGAGCCCAGGAAGCAGATCTCACATGTTCTACAAGCTTCCACCCCCACACCTTCCACAGACAGACTACCTGTTATTCCACCAAACCCTTTCCAAAGGCATCTTTCTAAATACTAAAGCCGGAAGCCGTGCTCTAAGCTTTGGAATTCACTTACAAATGCAGAGGCACATTTATTCTAAGCAAATAGGCCACTTACTGAGATGTTTAAAAAAAAAAAACAAATTTACTAACCTTTGGATTTTTAAATCTAGGATGAACTTCTAAAAAGAGATCTTCCAACTTCCAACCCAAAAAGGTAAATGAATTATTCAAGGTGTCACAGCAACTGGGCCCGAGCTAGGACATGCGTTCCTAACATCCAGGCCAGCGCTGTCCAACTCTGGAACACTGTCAACTCTCTAGGGCAGACACTCGTAAGAGCTTCCTTTCAAAAAGTGTTTCAGCTCTTAGGAATCAGGCATGTTGTGGCTATCCTCACAGCAAAGTCTACTGACTTCTGGTGGGGCTAAGAGAAGTGAGAACTATTGCAAAAGGGGAAAAAAAAAAACCAACCCTATCAAAAGACAATTTTCTATTTGTTTTTGCAACAATGCAAAATCCACAACTTTTTAAAGGCAGAACGAAGGGAAAAAATGGTGATTCCTACCTCACAGACCAACCAGTTGTCTTCCTTGCAGGAGTTCGTGTTCTCACCCTCATTTTGTATTCTTCCTGGGACAATGAAATTTGCTTTTCAAAGGAGGGGGGCTCTCTTCCACTCTGAAAAGCATGTTAGAAGAACTGAGTGAAGAGCTGGGGGCAGTTAATTAAAGCCACTCACTCTTGAATGTTAGACACTGAGTTTATGCTGCTGAAGGCCCTTTAAAAGCAGTCATTTTGGTTATAAATTTGCAACCTTAGGCTAAAACTTGAATTTGGAGGTGCCCTCAGTTATTAAAATTTTTTTAAACTTATTTTTAATTGAAGTATAATTGATGTACAATATTACTCAGTCACTTTTACAAACTGAGGATGAAGGAAATATGTAAGCGGTGTTCGTGTGGAAAGTGAAAGTGTTAGTCACTCAGTTGTATCCAACTCTTGGCAACCCCATGGACTGTAGTAGCCCACCAGGCTCCTCTGTCCATGGGACTCTCCAGCCAATACTGGAGTGTGTTGCCATGCCTTCCTCCAGGGGATCTTCCTGACCCAGGGATAGAACCTGGGTCTCCCGCATTGCAGGTGGATTCTTTATCACTGAGTCACCAGGGAAGGGTCAAAGTGTGTAGAAACCTAGAAAGGTGAAGAACGCAAGGTGGGGGCTTGCAAGTGTCGGATGAAGTTCACCACCTGCCCAGCTCTGCAGTCCTCACCCACTCTTGCCAGCTAGACTGGTCAGTAAGAATCAGAATCACCTTGGGGCAAAGCTTGTTTCCTAATCAGTGAAGGCCAGGGTGGAAATCAACATTTGGAAGGAAGTCCTATTCTTGTGGTTCTGCCACCTGCCAGCTCTATGATCTTGTTATTTTCCCTCCTTGTGTTTTAGCTTCCTCTAAAGCTAAAAGCGCCACCTCCTGTGGTGAAAGAAACACCTCCTGTGATTGTTAAGGGTCCAGTGAGTTCATGGGTAGACTTCCTCTTATAAAAGGTATGAGTTAGGTTTGAGATAGTGCAGCTGCCAAGAGGGAGGTGGGTTGGAAAGAAGCTGGGAAAAGCTATGGTAACTGAATATAATGAAAGGAGGTCTAGTCAAAGCTTGGCGAGGAGGGACAGGCAGACAAGGAGCTGCTGAGCAGCATACAATGTTGTAACAAGCTCAAGGAAGCGATTAATATTTTTGGCCGCACGTGGAACTTTCCCAACCAAGACTCGAACCTGTGTCCCCTGGAGTGGAAGCATGGAGTCTTAACCACTAGACCACTGGGCAAGTCCACAAGGAAACTATCATTCACTCAACAAACATGTACTGAGTATCTACTCTGCACAGAAGATGGTCAGAGAGGTTATTTGCCCAAGGTCATCCAGGTATCCAGAGACAGAGCTGGAACTGGAACCTAAATCTGGCTGATTCCCAAACCTGCCCTCCTCCCCAATCCATAAACCTCCCGGGGAAGGAAGTGATATAAAATGAGTGGGCGGGCAGCTTCAGCTAGAGAGATTTCTGCCAGATGAAAGCTGGCTTTGACATCTAAGTGTCAGGGATGTTCAAGTTACCAATGGGATCAGGGCCAGACTCTTGTGTATTTAACACCATGTGGTCAAACAGCATAAAACACTGGCTGTCTTCTTCCCACAGACGAGGATGCTTTTTTGGCTTGTTGGTGTTATACCCCTGGGCTAGAGGTGACTGCTTGTCGGATGGGCTTTCATCAAGGTTCTCAAAACAAATTATACATTACTTTGCTGACTAAGGTCCATCTAGTCAAGGCTATGGTTTTTCCTGTGGTCACCTATGGATGTGAGAGTTGGACTGCGAAGAAGGCTGAGCACCGAAGAATTGATGCTTTTGAACTGTGGTGTTGGAGAAGACTCTTGAGAGTCCCTTGGACTGCAAGGAGATCCACCCAGTCCATTCTGAAGGAGATCGGCCCTGGGATTTCTTTGGAAGGACTGATGCTATAGCTGAAACTCCAGTACTTTGGCCACCTCATGCGCAGAGTTGACTCATTGGAAAAAGAGTCTGATGCTGGGAGGGATTGGGGGCAGGAGGAGAAGGGGACGACCGAGGATGAGATGGCTGGATGGCATCACTGACTCGATGGACGTGAGTCTGAGTGAACTCCGGGAGCTGGTAATGGACAGGGAGGCCTGGCGTGCTGCAATTCATGGGGTGGCAAAGAGTCGGACATGACTGAGCGACTGAACTGAACTGAACTGAACTGAAGTTGATCTTCCCTGTGCAGGAGGACTTGGCAATTTCAGAAAAATCAGAGGGGTTCCAGAACTCTGATGACCTCTGCTGACCCTTGGGAAGTAGGGGCTCAGAGTCTCCAGACCTTTACCCCTTCCGAAGCTGGCAGAGCCCACAAGAGTGAAGGACGGCGAAGACCTGTGGGCCACTAGAGAGCTGTCATACATCAGAGAACGGAGGGCCAGGGCTCACCTGGAGCCTGAGGCCACAGCATCTGCATGCTCACCATGGAAATGGAAAATTCTGGATGCAAAACAGAGTCCTGGCTCTGCCTGCCTCAGGTTCACTTCCCTTCGCTGACTGTTTTTCCTCCACAAGAGGCCCGACAAGAGACAGCGCAAGAAAAGATCCGTGGGATTTCATGTCCAGCAAAGAAGCCACATCTCATTTCTTGGCTCCCTGACGCTGGCTAACCGTTAAGGCAAACTCTGCAGCCATTTCCAGCAAATGAGCATGTTATCACCCATGCTGGCTCTCAGCCTTCAGCCGCTCAGCCCAGGTCCTGGCCCTCGTTCTGAGCACATCCCCACTCAGCAGCTGGATGGACTGGACAAAGCCCCCAGTTCAGGGGCTCCGGATGGCAGCTGTGGCCCCAGGCACTAAATCTGCCCCCAAAGGTGGTTTCAGCAGAGATGGTGCAATGTCAGGGTGAGAGAAATAACACCTCTGGACCCGAAGGGCATCATGGACTCTTGTTCCTGGCCAGAGCATCACCAAGAAGGAGCTGAAGAGCCATGCTGGCTTGAAACTTGCACACAGCCCACCTCGGGGACTTCAGGACGTCGATGGGGATGCCTCAGAAGGTCTCCAAGCGGAAAGGAAAGAGGGGCCACAGCTGCAAGCTGCAGTGGCATTCCGGAGAGTTAAGAAGAGCCAAGGTCGCATGCAAGAGAGTGCGTCACAGGACTGCCCTTCAACGACACGGCCGTGGAGATGGAAGAGCTCTCAACAAGGAGGCCACCAGGAATGCTGGTGCTCAGGGAGACGTGGTCTTTCCTTGTTTCCTCGGGCTTATGTCGAGATCAGCTCCTGGATGTTCTGAGTCCTCGATGGGAAAGGAGGTGCAAGTGAGCTTCTGGGACCGNGATGGCAGCTGTGGCCCCAGGCACTAAATCTGCCCCCAAAGGTGGTTTCAGCAGAGATGGTGCAATGTCGGGGTGAAGGAAATAACACCTCTGGACCCGAAGGGCATCATGGGCTCTTGTTCCTGGCCAGAGCATCACCAAGAAGGAGCTGAAGAGCCATGCTGGCTTGGAACTTGCACACAGCCCACCTCGGGGACTTCAGGACGTCGATGGGGATGCCTCGGGAGGTCTCCAAGCGGAAAGGAGAGAGAGGCCACAGCTGCAAGCTGCGGTGGCATTCCGGAGAGTTAAGAAGAGCCGAGGTCGCGTGCAAGAGAGTGCGTCACAGGACTGCCCTTCAACGACACGGCCGTGGAGACGGAAGAGCTCTCAACAAGGAGGCCACCAGGAATGCTGGTGCCCAGGGAGATGCGGTCTTTCCTTGTTTCCTCGGGCTTGTGTCGAGATCAGCTCCTGGATGTTCTGAGTCCTCGATGGGAAAGGAGGTGCAAGTGAGCTTCTGGGACCGGAGGCTGGAGGTTTGCAGAAAACTTACTTGGGTGCCAAGATGTCCCTCTTGAGGGCACTAAGCAACACTGGGACTAGTCATTTCTCCTTCCTGATCCTCNAACCCTAGCCCTTGCTCTGCTCTCAAGCCTTTCCCTGGAGAAAGAGGCGCCAAACTGCGCCTGCCAGTTTGGCCACATGCCCATGGCGGGCTTCTGCCCCAGAGGGGCACCTATCTCGAAGTCATCCACTCAGAGGGAATGCCCTTTTGAAACTGCATGAGGGCTCTGCATAGACTAGTAGCAGGCCTGTGTATGCTCAGAGAGAAATGGAAATATCTCTAAAGAAACACAATGCAAAGAGGCCTGCAACTATTGATATGTGTGATCCTCCCTGAAGAGTTCAGGTGCCCCCCCTGGTGACCCTACAGGAAAATCCACGAGTTGACACACAGCGTTTCTGGTCCATTTTTTGAAATATTACTCTTATACAAGAAGTGATCCACAGGATCACTTGATATCTCAAGAAAACGTGTAACATGAAAGGAAGAGGCTGAGACTAAACAAAAGAAAGGGGACCCAGAGGAAATAAAAGCAAGGCAGCAGCAAAGAAGTTCCTCAAAACCCCACTATCATGAACATCCAGAGATAAGTTCTGCAGCCATGAAACAAGAACAGGACACTATAAAACAGAAACAAGAGAACCGCCACAAAATGTTTTGGAAATTAAAAACCATTCACCAGGAATACTGAGAAGATAAAGCTAACTGTCTTTGCAAGCAGATAAAAAATGAAGAGATGAGAAATAGAAAAAACAATATTAGAAGATTAGCCTAGGAGGTCCAACATTGGAACAACAGGTGGTCCAGAAAGAAAACATGTGAACAATTACAAGAAAACTTAAGAAATTTCCCATGAGAGCCCAGAACGAGGTACCCTGTCAAGGGCACACCGTCACTGGGACTGTTCAGAACACTACGAAAGAAGAGATCTGAAGTGTCTCCTGGGAAGGTGGAGAAACCCAGGTCACAGCTAAAGGCCTGGGAATCAGAATGACACTAAGACTCTCAACAACCACGTTGGAGGTGGGAGTGGTGGGAGAATATTTTCCACCCACAATTCTATATCCAGCTACCCCTGGGTAAGGGCAGAATAAGGATGTTTTAAGTTATGCAAAATCTCAAAATATTTACTTCCCATGTTCTTTTCTCAGGAAGTTACTAAGGAAGGTGGCACACCAAAATCATCAACGTCATCAAGGAGAGAAAATTTGACGAGAAAAGACAAGCAACTATAGTACACCACGCGGCTCAGAAGTAAACAGACCTCAGGCTCACGATGAAGAGAGATGTACCAAACAACAAAATCTAACTATGCTGGAAATACAAAGTGGGGTTAGGCTAAGCGCGAGATCCTTCTCTACCATGGTAGCAAGCCAGTAGATATCTTGCTATTCTAAATTCTAAATATAAAAAGAAATATAAGCATGTTATATAGAAATGCAAAGGTAAATATTATTAGAAATAGGAAGAGCTGAAAGGGTTACTTGCAGGAAGCAAGACAGAGGAGATTGCTAGTTTCCATTAAAAGCCTTCTTGTATTTGTTTCTTTTTAAACTATGAATATGCATTACTTGGGTAAGAATTAAAAATAAATTCTTAAAAAAAACAAACCAACCATGGGCTGGTTTGTCCTGCTGGCTTCTTACTCACCTTCTAGAACTGACTTCATTCACATAAGCCTATCCTCAATTGAGAATCTTTTTTTCTTAAAAAAAAAAATCAGTTTGCTGCCAACTTGAACTAAATGACTTTCAGGCATCTTGCCAGTAGATGGTTTGAAACCATATCACACTTTGTAAAGGGTGAGAGAGAAAACCTGCAGACTTTTCTGAACAAGGTCTAGATCCGTAAAATGAAATGATTAACGTTTGGGTCAGCTCTTCCTTGGCTCTTCAGACATCTAATTTAGGTGAGGACTGCTTGGTGTCCAGAGTTATAAAATATCACACACACAATCTTTAGTATCTGTACCTTTGAGCGTTCAGTGATGCTAGGGAGCTCATTAATTACTCATTTTCCATGGGACACTTGGCCCTCTAGATGGAATTGCTCCAAGCTCCCAACAGCTTTCAGCTTGGAAGGCTCAGATTCGTTCATGGAGAGAAGGCAGGCTATAACCAGAGTGGGATAGAAGTCAAGTTTTGGCTGTCATCAACTCAAACGTGCTAGGAAAATTCTTTTGGCTATGCTGGAATTTTGTAAACTGGAGACCTACTGCTCGAAATAAGCAAGCCCTTGGCTTGCAGAGAGAGAAGCATGATTCTTAGAGTAAGAAAAATACTGGTGTGTCAGCTGACAGGCTGTTAGAGCCGTGAAGGATATTCCAGAAGGAATCGGACGACAAGCCTGGAAGTGAACAAAACTTCGTGGGAAAAATACGAGAAAAAAAACAAAGGTTGGCTGTTGACCTAAAAATGTTGGTTTTGTTTTAAATGAGGACATTCTTATCTATTCATTTTATTATTTTATTTTTTTCAGGACATCCCTGGGGCCAAGAGAAGTTCCCTCAGAGGGGACAGCTCCAGGGGGACATCGGGTGGCCTGGGTACACTTGCAAGTCTGCTCCTGATTGGCTGTATGATCTTGGTCAAACGGCTCTGCCTCTCTGGGTTCAGCAGCGAAGATGCTGTCTGAATGCCCCTCTTGACCTCGTAGTCTGTGGGTTTATGTCTCAGTCAATATGCTTTCTGAACAGGGGAGGACAAGGGGAGGAGGAAGCGATACCCAGGGAGGCAGGGCCTGTGTCTTGAAAGGAAGCAGGGAGCCCAGGGCAGAAGGAAGAGGGAAGACCAAAGGGCAGCTGGATGCCCTTCCTCAACCACCTGCCAGTTCTGGCTACTTCTCAAGATGCCTTCCGGAAACCTTTCTCCTTTTCAAGAAACCCATTATAACAGACCACAAAGGCAGGTGGGTGCTGAGACTCACACAGTGTGTACACAGGTGTTCTCGGAGCAGGAACCTGCCGGGCTACTACCTGCTCTAACGCCAACCAGAGCTCATTCTCAGCCAGGCCACCCCTGCTCTCCTCCTGGGGCTCTGGAGGCTCTTGGTGTTTACAGTGCTCTGTGGGGCCTTGGGTACCAGCCTCAGGAGCCACAGAGGGAAGCGGAGGTGGGGGGTATGGGTGCGGGACTGCCTAGACAAAGCAAGAGGGATCCCAGGCCTTGCCCCGAGTCAGCCAAAGCTCTGCTTTTCACGTTTCGACTAAACCACTCCCTGAGAATCCTCTTGAACGGAGGATTCCATGGGTGGAAAAGGTTTGAAAAATCACAGCTTTATCTCAATTCAGTCAGTGCAAAAACAAACATCCCCTGCCTAGACAAACACCCTAGTGTGAACAAGTGTGCACTGCAGCTCACGACCCAGCCTTTACTTTCTGTGAATTTTGCTGATTGTGGACGCACTTTCCTAGGGCGAGCAGTTTTGTGCTGTTTTTTGGATAACCCCCTCTCCCGCCTCGCAAAGACCACGACCAACCACCAGACCACCACAGGGCCCCCAGCGCCTCACCCAGATGCCCCTCGTGGAGGAAAGTGGGGCAGTTTTCTTCCCACAGAGGCTCTCCCTGGGGTATCCATCCCCTTTGTTATCAGGAGATGACAAACTCAAGTCCATCTGGGACCCTAAAAGCTGAGCGAGCTAAGAATCAGCGCTTGTGCTCAGTCGACGAAGTGAAGTGAAGTTGCTCAGTCGTGTCCGACTCTTTGCGACCCCGTGGACTGTAGCCTGCCAGGCTCCTCTGTCCATGGGATTCTCCAGGCAAGAATACTGGAGTGGGTTGCCATTTCCTTCTCCAGGGGCTCTTCCCGACCCAGGGATCGAACCCAGGTCTCCTGCATTGGAGGCGGACACTTTAACCTCTGAGCAACCAGGGAAGCCCCCTCAGTCGATGAGTCGTGCCCAATTCTTTGCGACCCCAGGGACTGTAGCCCGCCAGGCTCCTCTGTCCATGGGATTCTCCAGGCAAGAATACTGGAGTGGGCTGCCATTTCCTTCTCCAGGGGCTCTTCCCGACTCAGGGATCAAACCCTCATCTCTTGTGTCTCCGGCACAGGCAGACAGAGTCTTTATCACTGAGCCGCCTGGGAAGCCCCATAAGTCTCAGCCACGAAGCTTAACCGTAATACCTGACAGAACAAGGCACACAAACAAACCCCACCCAAGGATCCGGCCACACACCTGAGTGTTCTGTTCACAGCCTAAGAGAAAAGCATGCTTAGGACTTACAAGAAAAGAAAACGAAAGGAAACATGAGAAAAAAAGTAGTGGGGAAGGGTGAGGGCAGGGGCGTCTAAATTTCCTTGGAGGTCTTCCAGTATCTGCAGAAGTGCCCCGTCCAGAATAGGCAAGAAGAGGAAGGAAGGAGAATGCCCACCCCACAGCCAAGCTCCGGTCTCTTTTATTACGCAGACGCACGCATCAGAGTCTGTTGACGTCCAGCTGGGGGAAGAGCAGCAGGCAGTAAACCAGGAGCCAGAGGAAGACGACAAAGTACATCACGTCCGGCTGCTGGACCAGCTGTGTCAGCGAGTCGCTCTGGGAGCTGTGGCTCTCCCGCAGCCTGGCTTTGCCCGAGTGGTTGGCCTTCCTGCAGGAGGGAGACACACCAAAGCAGTCACAAGCGGGGTTCCCCCACCCAGGGGACCCCTACTCCCTCCCTGTCCTCCAGCCTCACTGCCCAACTGGAGAGCCAACGGCTTCCCAGCGAGGGGCAGACCCAGGTGGAGGGCGGGGTCCTGGGACACTGAGCTTTCAGACCCTCTCAGTTCATCTCCAGGACACCACGACAGAAGGGCTGTTAGCCCCATGCTGCAGATGGGCCTGCTGAGCCTCGTGAGGTGGGTGGAGGGGCTTTCTCCAGCCCACACAATGACTTTTGTGACAAAGCCGGGCCCCGGGCCAGCTCCGCACCCTCCTCCAGGATGTTTCCCGTTATACAGCAGTGCCCTCAACTCAGAGTTCGAGGCTGACAGCTCTTTTTTATGCTCCCAGGAACAGAGGGGCTTCCTAAGGAATCTAAGGAGAGAAATGAGGCGTTCCCTGCTGACGGAACATTTAAAAACAGCCATTAGCAACAAAAACACACCTCTCTACCATCTCGTTTTTGTTCTTGGCTTCAGAATCTAACCTTGAAAATGATTACCAGGTTCCCTATTGGCGAGAGGTATCTTTCTTATTTTCTAAGAGAAGAGAGTAGATATATACTCTTAAGAGAGTAGATACATATATATTTATATTTAATATCTATTTTTATTTATCTGGCTGCACCAGGTCTTAGTTGCAGCATGTGGAATCTCTGTTGTGCCTTGCGGGATCTAGTTCCCTGACCAGGGATCGAACCCGGGACTCT
The DNA here is from genome assembly GCA_006410615.1 of Neotragus moschatus. Lineage (NCBI taxonomy): Eukaryota > Metazoa > Chordata > Mammalia > Artiodactyla > Bovidae > Neotragus > Neotragus moschatus. The sequence goes on from SJYA01002635.1 coordinate 489,096, forward strand.
CTGTGTTGGAAGCATCGCGTCTTAGCCACTCACTCTCCAGGCAAATCCCTCTTCTCTTATTTTTATCTTATTTTAACAGAAAGTGAAAATGAAAGTTGCTCAGTCGTGTTTGACTCTTTGCTACCCCATGGACTGTATGGAATTATCCAGGCCAAAATACTGGAATGGGTAGCCTTTCCCTTCTCCAGGGGATCTTCCCAACTCAGGGACTGAACCCAGGCCTCCTGCATTGCAGGCAGATTCTTTACAAACTGAGCCACCAGGGAAGCCCCAAAATACTGGAGTGGGTAGCCTATGCCTTTCTCCAGGGGATCTTCCCAACCCAGGGATCGAACCCAGGTTTCTCACATTGCAGGTGGATTCTTTACCAACTGAGCTATCAGAGAAGCCCTAAGGCAGCACTAAAATGACANCTGCATTGCAGGCAGATTCTTTACAAACTGAGCCACCAGGGAAGCCCCAAAATACTGGAGTGGGTAGCCTATGCCTTTCTCCAGGGGATCTTCCCAACCCAGGGATCGAACCCAGGTTTCTCACATTGCAGGTGGATTCTTTACCAACTGAGCTATCAGAGAAGCCCTAAGGCAGCACTAAAATGACATTTTACTGTTGCCTGGTGGGGAGAGTCTAGAAGGGGGCTGTGTGGTGGTGATAGAAAAGGCTCAGAAGACATTATCTGATTGCCGTCGGGGCTGGGGGTCTCTCCTTGTAGCTGCATTTACAGAACCTGTGTGTAAGCTCCTCGGGGTCAATCTGGGGCATGTGACAGATTATGAAAAGCAAAAATCACCTCTTCCCTGAATCATCTCCTGATACAGCAAGAAGCCAGGCCAAGAGGGGATTAAACCTTTGCCCTGATCTGGAAACTGAGTGATTCCCACGCAGATAAGGGGCAGAATTTCTTTCTCCTTCTTAAAACTGTTTTAGAGAAATTTTAAACTACTTTTTTTTTTTTTTTTTATTGCGTAGGTAATAAATGCTCAAAAGCATGGAAAACACGACAGCATTTCTCAACCTTGCGGGTTCAATTTTCAAAGACTCTATCTCATAAAAGCTAAAAGTACTATTTTCCTATGAGGATGTCAAGCCCAGTGGAAAATGTGAATTAATATTTCCATTTTATGGCAGGAGAGGGAAACAAATCTTGCCTCTCTATTTTTAAGAACCAGAGAGGTAGGTGTCTAAAGATCACACTCCTGGCTGTTGGGAAATTTTCAGAGTCTTTCCATTTGAATAATCTAAGTCCTTTCAGGCTTCCCTGGTGGTTCAGAAGGTAAAGAGTCTGCCTGTCATGCAGAAGACCTGGGTTTGATCTCTGGGTTAGGAAGAGCCCCTGGAGAAGGGAATGGCAACCCACTCCAGTATTCCTGCCTGGAGAACCCCATGAGCAGAGGAGCCTGGCAGGCAACAGTCCGTGGGGTCACTGAGTGACTAACACTTTTCAAGTCCTTCCAAGCCAGTTCAAATCCGCGGCAAATACAATATAAAATTAAGTGAGTCAATAACTTTAACAAGGATAGGGATATCTCAGGACTGTCAGAGTTTCAGATTTGTCTGCCTGCTTTTGTTCTAAATGGGCAGTGTTACAACCGTTCGACACTCAGTCTGAGCCATCTAGTTCTCCAGCAGTAAGAAATACTTTCATAGGCATCCTGGCATGTTTGTTCTCCCTCTTCATGTCTGCTCTGATGCCATAAAACTGTAAAATCAGCTCAGTGAGCTTCTGAGTAGTGTACCTGCAGTGGCGACAAACAGAAGGGACATGGTTGTCAGGGGCTACAGCATCTCAAAATGCACACGGCAATCCCCTCCCTACCTCCTCTGCCTGGCTCGTTCAGAGGGCCAGCTGATGCCACTGCATGATCTCAGTGAAGATTCACACCCAGGTCTCATGACCTAGGTCTCACGACCCAGTGTCTCTAAACCAAGTCACTTTTCCGAACCGCGCCCTGCTTGTCAACCTGGATTCATATCTACCTTGCCCTCTCGCTCACATTCAATTTCCATTCACTTTCTCTGGAACAGGTATTTTCTTGCATGTTTCTAGACGATTAATATTATTATCCAACAAAGCCCTAGTTGGAGAATAGCCACCCCAGAAGGTAGACTGTGTGATTAAAGAAAGAAAAAAAAATCCCTTAAAGCCTACCGAACCTGGAGTCCAGCCACCCACCTGGTTAACATTCGGTTTCTTCTGTCATCCATATCCGCTGCGTTCCTCAACTGAACATAGCTAAAATGAACCTACAGTGAAATTTATAAACAAAACCCCCGCAACCCAATTAGTAAAGATGAAATCTCTGAAACAGAAAATAAGATGATTTTAAATATACAAAGTCGAGCATGCCATGCTTTTTTCTCAATCTTGCAAACATCTAGCTCCAAAATAAAACTGCTATGTAATGATCTACACATTATTCCCATGGGTGGACGGAAAAGGCCCTGTCCCCCACAACTGGGGCAAGCTATGGATCCCCGGGCTTTCTGGGGCCCAACGCATGCAGAGCTAAGCGGTTGTGAAGACAAAGGGAACCCTCTGCTTAGGCTGCATCTCTTGTCTTTGAACGTGATCTTTCTGGATGTGTGTGCAGGGGTGGGGTGGGAGGTCTTGGATACGATTGTTATGACAAAGAGGCCTTTGGGCTTTAAAATCATCACTTTATTTACATCCCCTAATGCCCACACTGGACATCTGATTGGACTGTGCTTAATGTCAAGGTTTCAATTTGCTTGTCTTCTATCCAAAAGCATAGCTGTTGCACGTCAGTGATTTCAAAGCTCTGGGCTAGGGGGAAGGAAGGAGGGAAAGGACTTGATTAGCAGGGGCCGAAGGTGAGAAGAAGAAATTCACATACTAACCGATTCCAAAGACCTATTACTATGTCGTCGAATGTAAATGCTGGAGTCACTGTGACTCGTCCTGAAAAATAAACACATGTTTTGAATTGATGCCACCAAGAACTCCTCATTGTCCCCTTCCCGAGGCTGCCACATGTGGATTTAGGCAAGCTCTGACTTCAGACCTAGTGACGGAAATGAGACCCATTATCCAGTATGCGTGCTTAAAAACAGCAGGATGATATGAAAGAGACACACTGAGCCCTCACTGACAAGAAAAAAAAAAAAGGGAGAGATAATTTCAAATAGAAAGCAGACCACATATTCTTAAAAATCATAGGATTTCAGAGCAGGAGGAAGATTTCTTTTCCCAAATATCCCCCAATCATTGGACTCACCAGACGTTGTCTGCAAGCTAAAGTCAGACCTGGACTGAGTCCTGGGACCTGGACTCCCTCTGCAGCGCTCCGTGCACGATGCTGAGGATTCCCGGGTCTGGACCACCTCGTATTCTTTCATACAGGAAGTGGCAGATTTTCTAGCTATATCTGTGAGGCTGATGTGGGAAGTATCTCTGATCTTCTAATGAAGCTGCTCCACTACAGTTAGAACTGGACATGGAACAACAGACTGGTTCCAAATTGGGAAAGGAGTACGTCAATGTTATATATTGTCACCCTGCTTATTTAACTCATATGCAGCGTACATCATGAGAAACGCTGGGCGAGAGGAAGCACAAGCTGGAATCAAGACTGCTGGGAGAAATATCAATAACCTCAGATATGCAGATGACACCACTCTTACGGTTCACTCAGGGCTAAGGCAAAAAAGACACCCAGCCAGAGGTCTCGGTTCTCATCCCGGCTGATTGACCACAGTCAAAGAGCTGATTAACCATAGTGAAATAGTTACACTTCTGATCAGTTTTCCTCATCTGTGAAATGGATCATCATTCCCACTGCATCTGCTTCTTGGAGGTGTCAGGGATACTAGCATTCCGTAGGTCAAAGTGGTCCTGTCTCGCTGCTCAACAGAAGAATGAGGGGTTGGATGTGGACTGGCCTGATATAGAGACCATCACATCAGGTTCCTCGAGGCAGACCGACTACATGGCACTGTGGGGTCCAGGGAAGGGCTCATCCCCATTATTGTCATCCTTGCTACTGCCACTCATGGCTGTCCCCTAAACATCACCAAGCCCTTCCCTTTCTGCGGGTGGCATGTTTCCAGCTAACCGGTTTTGAGCACCTTCTATGTCCCAGGTGCGGGACTAGGCCTAGAGAAACTTCAGTCTTCGTCCTCAATCCAAAGTCTGTATTAGTTTTTCCTGGCTGGTATCACAGCACAGAAATGAAACAAAATGCACCAACAGAAAAAAAAAAAAAAAAAAAAAAGAACCCACTCCTCCAGGAGTCCACATTGAACTGAGAGAGCACGCCCACTCCTTATCACTCCCTACCTCATGCCCCCCAACAAAGAACTTTTATTCCTTGAATGCCAAATGCAAGCCAGGTGCTGCGCTAAATGCTAGGACCATACCGGTCCTAGCTGGCTGGAGCTGGCTGACAATCTAGGGGGAGAGTAGATGATAAATACGTCCTTCCACATATTATTATAGAAATGATGGCTTTGATCAATGCTGTGAAGCTAAGAGAACATATAAAGGGGTATCAAAAATAGCCTGGAGGAATCCAAGAGGGCTGCCTGGAGGAAGTGGTAGTGGAGCTGAGACTCAGCGGAGCCAGACAGGAGACAGGCAGGGGACAGAGGATCCTGAAAGGTGAAGGAGACTGGCTGGGGGCATTCCAGGACCTCAACTAAGGCCAGGGTGCTTGGTGCGCTGGGGATGGGGAAGAGGGTGACCAAGGGAGGACAGAGATGAGGCCATGAGGGGTCCTGCAGGTTCTGGGCGAGCGGCCTTTCTGCCTAGACCAGTGGGGAGCCACGGCGGTCACCGACAGCCAGGAAAACACCCTGTGCCGTCCCTGCGCTGAGAGATAGATGCCCAGGGTTCTGTCCCTTTCCTAAGCCTCAGCTAGGCAATGACCTCCCTGATCAGTGCTCTGGAGTCAGGCTCGGGGAGGTGGGGGAGCCGGTGAGATGGCCCTGAGCACAGGACAGGCATCAAGGTCCAAGTTNCCTGTGCTGAGAGATAGATGCCCAGGGTTCTGTCCCTTTCCTAAGCCTCAGCTAGGCAATGACCTCCCTGATCAGTGCTCTGGAGTCAGGCTCGGGGAGGTGGGGGAGCCGGTGAGATGGCCCTGAGCACAGGACAGGCATCAAGGTCCAAGTTCATTCATGCGAATGAGCGCCCCTCTACGTTATCTGACGACATTAGGTATTTAGCTTCCACCTTGGCTAAAATGCCGCACCACAGTTACAGCTTTTCTTGAGTGAGATGGGATGGAGAAGTTGAGAGATCAGAGTGAGACCCTTGCATGAAAAGGTCAGCGCGGCCTCACGCTCACAGACACTGAAACACTGGTTTCCTTTTCTCTATCCCTCCCCCAGTTCCATCTCCACGGGGTGGGTTTTGCTGGTCCTTCTGATGAAGAGGGACAAACCCAAGGTGCTTGCTTCCTCCCCATCCCCGTGCTCCCTTGCTTCTCCTCCCACTCCCTCCCATTGGATGAATACTTCCTGAGATGCCTACTATGTGCCAGTTGTTGCTCANCTATCCCTCCCCCAGTCCCATCTCCACGGGGTGGGTTTTGCTGGTCCTTCTGATGAAGAGGGACAAACCCAAGGTGCTTGCTTCCTCCCCATCCCCGTGCTCCCTTGCTTCTCCTCCCACTCCCTCCCATTGGATGAATACTTCCTGAGATGCCTACTATGTGCCAGTTGTTGCTCAGGCTGTTTGTCCCACCTGGAACATCTCTCTCCTTCTCCCAAATGCAAGTCCTGCTCATCCTTTGACGCTGAATTCAAATGCTCTCTCGGCACCTAGGCTGCCTTGACCCTCTCTGGCCCCTCTGAGGTCTCATCGTAAATCCCTACTTGCCTCTCACACCCAAGGTGCCCACCCAGTCCCAGCAGGATAGATGGAGCGCTCCCTCTCTCCTTCCAGCTGGGGGCTCCTGGAGGACAGAGCTGTGGCCGGCCTCTTCCAGAGTCCCCAAGTCTAGATGGCTCCATCACACATACATGACGGCTCAAAGACTGCTAAGGCCTGACCTGCTTAGGGAGAACGGGGGCAGTCTGGCATCTGACAAGCGGCCCCTCCTGAGTTGGGGTGGAGTAGATGACAGCCCTGGACCACCTGCCTGCGAGTGCTCATCTGCATTTAGAGCAGGGTCAGGTCCAGCCGCACAGGAGACATAGACCTCTGCTGGCCAGTCACGCCCAAGGGCAGGGAGAAGGACTTAGAGTCATAGGCTAAGTTGGAAGCTGCCCCCCACTGTGCCTTGTGTCTCCTCCCCTGGGCTCCCATCTGCTCGTTGTCCCCCAAAACCGAACATGGGAGCCAGGTGGAGGGGAGGTGGGAAGCAGGGCATTGGACAGCCCCACCCCCTGGCTCTCCTGCATGGGCTTCAAGACCCCCTCACTCCCCCAGTGATTATCTTAATCATTTCCCTCTGTGGCCAGCATGGCTCACCCAGCACAGGCAACGTGGGGTCACAGAAGGAGTGAGGACTCCTGACAGGTCTGAGTCCAAGACCCCCAGTTCTGGCATCTCCTAAGCTGGGAGGCACCCTCAAGCTTCCCAGTGAGGCACAATCACACCCACCTGCCTATCGAGGTGCCCACAAGAACTGATGAACCAGTGTAACGGAAATGCCTGAATACACAAGGGCTGGCACAAGGTGATGGTAAATGTGACGATGAGTGATGATGGGGCGAGATCAGGGTCTTCTGACTTTCAGCAGTTAAATATTTTCCCTGGGAATGATCCGGACGATCCAACAGCCTCGGAGTGACGGAGCAGATGTGTGCTGCAGGCTTCCCAGTAGCTTAAGCTCACTATCCCCCCGCCTCCTCCACCCCTCGGGTGAATCAACCGTCCTTATTGCCTTGGACCCAAACTCGTGGGTGAAGCTGTCATATTAAAGTCCAGCTTTCATGCAACAGTGATAAATGGTTCCCTCCACGCATATACAGTACATCCCTTCTGATTCTGTAAGATGCTCCTAAACGGCTAAGTTTGATCTCTACCTACACTGACTGGTAGTTATCGTGGACTAAGGGTGGCAAGGTCTCAAGTCTATTACCTCTCATCCCCACCCCTACCTACGGTTCAGCCATCTCTCTGCCTGCTGCCCATTTCCACCCAGAGCTGCTGGGGTTGAGAAGAGAAGGTGAGGTGCAGGTCCTCCCGGTTTTGTGGGGAGGTCCTTGGCGGAGCCCAGGTGTAGGGAAGGAGCACTTTGCCTGAATCTGTTTCCCTTGCTGTCCAGCCCTGCCCCTGCATCCTCATCCAATCAGAAACCGGAAATGGGATGAGATTAGAGAGTAGCTCCCCAGGCAGGGGCTCTGGGGCGAGAAGATGTTAATAAAATACCTGGAAAGGACTTTGTGGTCACCGGTGTCTTCTTCCAGGTCATCTGAGGAGCGAACAGTTCCAGGTGCTACAAATATTGAGCTTGCTACGTGGTCCACATGTTTCCTTTTCTCCTTTTTTTTACTGCTGATCGATTCTTCCATTACCTTTTCCTCTAAGGGGCTGGCTAAGTTTTCCGAGTTTGGGAATTCCTGGGACTGAAGGACAAGACAACCAAATACAAGTCAGCATTTTATGCCAAGACGTGGAGTGCCTGACACCAGCCAGCAGCAACCCGCTCCACCTTCACTCCAAGGCCCAGCTAAGGTGCCCCTCCAATCCTGCCGCTCCTGTGGGGTCCACCCAGCACAGCCCGGTGTGGAGGAGAAGCCCGCCAGAATGCCTACTCCCTGGGCAGCATTACAAACGCTCCAGACTGATGGATGAAAACAGCATGGGTTTTCCAGTCAGTTAAGACCTGGTTTCAAATCTTGGCTAAGTCAGTTATCTGACCTTGAGTAAGTGACTTGATCCCTTTGATCCTCAGTTTCTCTGTCTGTCAAATGGGTATATTAATTATCAGCCTCTGATGAAGTGCTTCTACCACTGTGGTTCCTATAAATGATGCCCCTCACAGCGGGCAATGGTCAGACCCTTCACCCAACCATCATCCACTTAAACAGAAGAATGGCTACTGGAGGCCATATGAGCCAAGGGTTGGAAAGGGGGCCCCTGTGTTTGAGGAGACGAGTCTTCACTGTGCTTTTAGCCAAAGGTGGATGGCAGCGCAACCTCCGTTGCATTTACATAATAGGGAAGATTCTTTGACCGTGGACCCCACCAAGCTCTCTGATACCCATGAGGAATGCTTTCACATGAAATTAAGAAGCGTGGGAATTGTTGGCGATACCTCTCAAGAATTCCACGGGGGCTGGAAAAACTTGCTCAACAGGTATTCTAATAAGAGGATCAAAGTGGCCAGACCCGTGCATCCCAGGAGAACAAAGCTCCTTGCAGAAATTAAACCCACTCTCAGCAAGCTGAAACGCCAGTTCTTCCTCCATCATCAGTGAGCAAACGCTACCTTTCTGAAAGGTGAGATGAGAGGACTGATTTTCTTAAAGACTAGAAGCCAGAACTTGCCATTTTCCAGTCCATTTAGAAGACAGGTTTTTTCTTTTCTTTTTAAAGGAAGGCCGGGTATGGGAGAAATTCTCCATCCATGTCATCCTCTTTGTCAGGAAACAAGACTCCCAGACCTCATCTGTCCTCCTGGGCCTCACTGCTTCCCCTCCCCCGGCCCTGCTCACTCACTGGGATCAAGGCCTGGTCTACATACCCTTGGGAGCCAATTACAAGGTGTGTTTGGGAAGAGTGGGCACCTGCTGGTCGGACGGGTGAGCACCGGAGGAAGCAGCCCAGTGATGAGCAATGCGGGGCGGGCGCCCACCCCGGAACCCAGAAACGCAAGCTCTCCCCAAGCTCTCCTGCAGCTCACCAAAAACCAGATGCAAACCTAGATCTCCCGAAGCCCTTCCCAGTCCAGGGCTCTTCCAACCTTGTCCCAAACCATCGGTCCACATGCTGGCCACACACACAAGCGCAAAGCCTGCCTTTGGAAGCAGAAGATAGTGAAGTGCCTCATCTCCGCGTCCACACTCAGTCACTGAGGGAGACTGAGGCGCTCATTAGCCAGTTTNAGCAGGAGCCAAACTGTCGTGCCAAACAGATAACAGGCCTTGAAACACCAAGGCTGGGGTCCAGCGTGAGGTCTGGCTTGGTTTTCCCGGCTGCTGGAAGCAGAGGGGCTACAGTTGACTCGGTGCAGGAGAGGCAGAGCTGTGATCACTAATGAAAATGATTTCTGCTATCACTACACTGGAACTCCCCTACTGCCACCAAGCACGACCTCGGCTGATCTCCCAGGCAGCCTGTGGGCAGGGCCAGGACTACAGGGAGGCCAGCAAGGTGCCCAAGGTGCCAAACTGGACCAGTGTCCCTCTCAGGCGTTCACCTGGCCCTTTGCCTGAGCCTGGAGTGAATTTCTCCCTAAATTCTGGACCTGGGATGTCTGTGCGGGAAGCTGCATTTCTCTGTTTTACGGAGGAAGAAGGGGCGTTTAGGAGAAGGAAACGGCAACCCACTCCAGTATTCTTGCCTGGAGAATCCCATGGTCAGAGGAGTCTGGCGGGCTAAGTCCATAGGGTCACACAGGGTCGGATCCGACTGAAGTGACTTAGCACGCTCGAAAAAGGGGATTTTGGGAGAAGCACAGAATTCCCCACACAGGGTTCCCAACTCCATAGTCACATACCCGATGGCCCTGCACGGGGACGCTGTCTTTGGCCTCCCTTTGCTGGTGGTCCTCAGGCGAGGGTGGGGGAGAGGGTTCCGAGGCGGGACTGGCACCCTCCGCGATGCTGGCCTGGGGGAGGTCCTCGCCCAGCCCAGAGAAGCTGAAGCTGCTCTGGGAGGCCTCTTTCTCCCTGGCCCCCAGGTCCAGCAGATAGCCCTCCGGTTCTTCCAGGTCCATCTCTTCGTTTTTCAAATCCTCCGAGCCTTCGGCGTACGCCTCCAAAACCGCCGCCAGGGGCACCTCGTAATGAGGGTAGTAGAAAAGGTCATGGGGGATGACGGAAATCTTGGAGAGCGGGGGAGACGGCTTGAAGTCCAGGCCCTCCTCGCTGGGGCTGCGGAGAGTCTCCAGGCTGACGCTGCTGCTCGGCGGGTTGGAAGGCAATTCTCCCCCGAGCCCCCGGAGGCACTCGGCTTCCCCCTCCTCGCCTCGACGGCGGCGTCGGAAGGACTTGCGCTTGGCCTTCTCATACACCTCTGGCTTTTTATCCACCGGGGCCTCCTCGGGAGCCAGAGAATAACCTTGGTCTTGGTCTCCAGGGTCCTTGTGAGGGTCAGGCTGGTCGAGCTTCACCGGGGCCTCATCCGAATCTGTCTTCTTGTGGGCGGACTTCCCTCGCCGTTTGCCCAGCCTCTCAGGGTGACCCTCTGACAGCTCCTCCTCTGCAGGTTTTTTCTCGTGAGGGGAAGGAACCTCATTGAAAGCCTGGCTGGTGGAGGCAAAATCAATGAGGTCACTGTTAAACTTGGAGGCTTTTAATGGTATGGCTTCAAAATAGTCTTCTTTATCCATCGCTTCCACAGTCAGCAGCTTCACCTTGATCTCCAAGGCATCAGCCATAACGGTGTTCTCTCCCAGGGGTGAGGGGAGATGGCCTTCATCCCCAGGGCTGGCTGCCCTCTCTGGTGCCCCATCCCATGGGGGAGAGGTCCAGGAAGTCAGAGGATGACTGATCTCACCATCCACTGAGGACACGTCGCCAGGGACCTCGTCGGAGGCTGCTTCCAGGATCTCTGGCACCTCTCGTTTTGGCATTTCTTCAGCAATGTCAGCCGCCAAGACCTGTTCATCCTGCTTGGATGACTCCTTGGTCTCTCCGGGGCTCCCTTCGAAGCGCAGGTCTGCACTGTAGAAAGGGTCCTGACTGCAGGAGGCATCCTTGTAGGTGTCGGCCTCAAAGTGCACCGTCTTCTTAATTGGCAGAGAGTTGGACCTCCGGCTGTCCTTTCGCGATGATAGGATGGAAGATTCTGGAGCTGGTTCACTGGTGCTGTTGAGCTTCCCGGGGATCCCTTGGAGAACCTGCTCGATGATCTGGTTCATGAACTCCGAGGAGCTGTCCACCAGCTCCTGGCTGGAAACGCCACTCAGACAGGGTTCCTTCGCGTCCTCAGGCTTGTCACAGACGAAGACTTTGGAGGGAGGCGGGTGGCTGGCCTCGTGGTTGATGGTGTAGGCTCGCTCCCCGTCCTCGGTCAGAAGGAAGACGGCGCTCTCCTGTTCCGGAGAGGTTTCTTTGATGCGAACGAAGGTGGATTCGATAGGGGCTTCTTTGTCAGAATCCACAAAATCCTCCTGCCAAGAAACACAGGGCACCATGAAATTAGCAGTGTTTAAGTGCCACGTAGAGTCCCCTCTCAAAATACAAAAACAAACCAGCAAGAGCACTTCAGAATAAATGGAAGTGTTCTGATAGTAGATGGGCAACTGACTATTGCTCCTGCTGAAATGTGAAACCATCAGATAAGTTAAAGAGAGGGTCATTTTCAAAGCTATGGCTGCAAAGACATCTCAATGTACTGAACTCTGGAGAAGGATGGGCCCTTTCTAAGCCAGGAGGTTGTCGGTGACCTCATACCTGTGGGCTACTGCCTGGTCTGGGTACATACTGAGAAGTGAACCCACCTAAGACAAGGAAAGAGCAGCTAAATCTTTACTGATTGTTGGGCTGGTGTGAGAGATTGAATCTGGAAGGGCCTCAAACATGAAAAACCACTTCTCTTCACATACTAGTTTTCCCACACAGGGACTCTTGCTAAGCACGGTGCAGCTGAACTATTTACAGAAGCCAAGACACAGAAACAACCTCAGTGTCCACAGACAGACGAACGGATCAAGATGTGGCCCATCTACGATGGAATACTCCTCAGCCATAAAAACAAATGACATAATGTTGTTTGCAGCAACATGGATGGACTAGACGTTATCATATTAGGCAAAGGCACAGAAAGACAAATACCATATGGTATCACTTGTATGTGTAATCTCAAATGTTATGCAAACGGACTTATTTACGAAACAGAAACAGACCCACACCCACAGAAAACAAACTTGTGGTTTCCAAAGAGGAAAGTGGGGGAGGGGTAAATTAGGAATTTAGGATTAGCAGATACAAACTACTATATATAAAATAGACAAGCAACAGGATCTACTTTATAACACTTAATTTCGGGAACTATGCTGCTGCTGCTGCTAAGTTGCTTCAGTCGTGTCCGACTCTGTACGACCCCATAGACGGTAGCCCACCAGGCTCCCTCATCCCTGGGATTCTCCAGGCAGGAACACTGGAGTGGGTTGCCATTTCCTTCTCCAACGCATGAAAGTGAAAAGTGAAAGTGAAGTCGCTCAGTCATGTCCGACCCTCAGTGACTTTATGGACTGCAGCCCACCAGGCTCCTCCATCCATGGGATTTTTCTAGGCAAGAGTACTGGAGTGGGTTGCTGGTATCTTATAATAAACCATAATGGAAAAGAATATAACAAAGAATATATATGTACAGAGATCCACACACATATCTAACTGAATCACCTTGCTGTATAGAAAGAAAGAAAGAAAGACAGCACTAAGTCGTGTCTGACTCTTGCGATGAACTGTAGCCTGCCAGGCTCCTGTGACCATGGGATTTTCCAAGCAAGAACACTGGAGTGGGTTGCCATTTCCTTCTCCAATACTTTCCTTCTCTATACTTTGCTGTAGAGCAGAAACTAACACATCACTGTAAAGCAGCTACATCTCAATTTTAAAAAAGGTGCAGCTGAGAACAGGGCTGAAAGTAGAGAGCAAGCTTGGTGGTTTTGCAGTGCTTGGCTTCCAATGTACTGGTGGGGAGAGTGGATTGACCTCATTCTAAAACTAGCTAAAACCAGAGGGTTGAAATTAAATAAAACTGCAACAGAGTCCTTATCAAATTCTGAGAATGTCAAAATGGTCAGCTCCTGGTCATAGGTCCTTGTTTGGGAAAGGGTTACATTCTCTGGGGGTGGGGGTAGGGGAAATATCAGGTACCTCATCACACATCAGATATGGCATAAAAGTAAAATTTTTAAGATACAAAGAAGCAAAGAGATCCATAATCAAGAGAAACATTAGTCATTAGAAGCAGACCCAAAGATAACCCAGGGTTAGAATTAGCATAAAGACTATAAAACAACTGTTTAACCTACACTACAAGAAACACAAAGGTCACTCTTCAGGCTAAAAGGAAATGATCACAGATGAAAGCCTGGATCTGGAATGGGGGAATGAGAAGTACTTAAAACAGTAAATGTATGACTGATATAAAAGACGATCTTAAAAGTTTTCTTAAAAAGTCTCCTGCTTAAAGCAAAAATAATAACAAACCATGAGCAATTAAAGCATACAGAAGCAAAGCAAATGACCATAATAGCAAAAGGAAGGGAGAAGAAAAGTGAGTGGGATCAAACAGCTGCATATACAAAAATATATAAAATACATACCTATTGAAAATTGTACAATGAGGGACTTCTCTAGGGATCCAGAGGTTAAGAATCTGCCTTGCAATGCAGGGGATGTGAGTTCAATCCCTGGTCAGGCAACTAAGATCCCACAAGCTGAGGGGCAATTAAGCGTGCAAACCACAACTACTGAGCCGGTGTGCTCTGGAGCTCCTGTGCCACAACTACCGAGCCTGCACATCACCACCAGAGTCCGTGCACCACAACAAAGGATCCTCATGATGCAGGGAAGAAGATCCTGATGCAGCCAAATTAAAAAACACAAGCTACCTAATGGTAATCCAAGGTAGACTGAGGTATGTTCAAGATGACTATTATAATCCCTAGGAAAACTACTAAGAAGGTAAAACAAACAGATGTGGCTAAAAGCTAACAGAGGAGATAAAGTGGAAATCAAAAGCAATTGAACAAAATCCAAAAATAAATGAGAAAGGAAGAACAAAGCGGGAAAGAACAGACAGGACCAGCGGAAAACAACAGCAAGATGGTGGGTGCCATCTATGAAAACTGGCAAAAAACACGCCAACAAAGTGACACACTAATCATTCTTGTCAAAGTGGGTAAAAAGCAAGACCCAACACTGCAGCATTTTTACAAGAAACATGCTTTAAATATAAGCACATGTACACGGAAAGGAGAAATATTAATAGAAAATGATAAATCATACAAATACCAACTTGTGATCGTTTCTCTATTCCTAGCAAATTTACTCCGTGATGAAATAACACAAAAATAAGATGATGACCTCAAAAAGAAACAATAATCCTTAGTGTATATGCATTTATGGCATAGCTTCCCCACACACAAAGCAAAATCAGACAGAACTAAGAAGGATAAAGTCACAATCATGTCAGAGATTTTTAACTTTTCTCCCTCACACTCATTGATGGGAAAAGAAAAAAAAAAAGGGGCTCCTCTCTAGAGTATTAGAACAGCATATTAACCAACTCAACCTAATTGGACTACTGATGCTTTCACTGTACAAGACACATTTTTTCAAATGCATATGGTACATTTACCCAAATAAACCATATGTCAGGGCATAAAGCCAGGCACAGGGTCTGGCACATGACCAGGGCTTCATGCATATTTATTAAAGTGTACTACAGTCAGCTGAGTCATTAAACTTAAAGAAACAGCGGTTCAGCAGGAGTCTAGATCAGCTGGGATGCCTCATCTGTATCCCCTAGGGATGCAAACAGACTGTCCTGAGGGGATGCCCCGTGCTGTGTGGGTCAGGGGGACTTTCCCCATGTAAATGGGCAAAAAAATACACTTTCCCCATGTGTTCTATCTTGCTTGACCCCTCCTTCCCCAGCCCCAGTCTCTGACCCCAGCACTGGGGAGATTCAAGTGTCAGATTTGCTGAATCCAAGCTATGACCTTGACTCACATAGCCAGCATGAATTTTAGTTGATTTCAACTCTGCCTAGGCTGAAGAGCTCAGGGCTAATAAAAGCCCCGGTCCGTAGTACTTTCGAATTTCATAATGAAGATTAAATTAAAGAATGACATTAATATCACCATTTTCTGAGCATCAGCTGTTGTGCCAACAGGACTTTACAATATCTATTTACTCTTCACATAACCCTGAAAATGTGGGTCCTATTTCCATTTTACAGATGGCATCTCATACAGACAGGTACCAGAGAGATTAACAAGGTCACAAAGCTTCAAGTGGCCGAACTGACATTCCAGCCCGTGGAATGCCTGCTTCTAAAGCACCCTGGAAAGTGATCTGTGCTCCAGAAACAGATGGGAAACAACACATAGGAAGCCTGGAGAGGATCCAGCCTGGCTCTTCTGAGTTGTGCAAAATGGGGTCTCAGTTTTAGGCGTATGTTGTAAGGAATCTAAATGCCTGAGCTTCGGAACCACAGAGAACTGAGATCAAACCCCAGCTCTGCGCTTGGCAGCTGGGCAACCCTGGAGAGGTCTTTAATCCTCTTTGAGCATCCATTTTCTCTTCTACAAAGTGAAAATAATGATAGAGTCGAGTGGGATTGCAGGGGTGGCAGTCAGCCCAGAGACACACAGGATACTGACCTGATAAGCCTCTGGCTAAAAGAGCAGCCTGTCCCTCCTGTGAGTATTAGTTCTGTACAGTTTTTTTTTTTTTTTTTTTTTTTTTTGGTGTGGGGGGAGTCTAGTATTTCTAACTACCTGAAACAACAATGTGTTTCTTGACTTGTCACCTGTTTTCTCTATTAAAACAAAGCTATACAAGGTCGGGGACCTCATCCATCTCATTTACTGTTAAGCTTCCCTGAGCCAGCCATGGGTGTTCCAATAAAGTAATTTTCCAATAAAATCAATAAAGGACTATTGTTACTGTTGTGATCATTATTATTATAATCCCAGGCTTGTGCATGGGTTGGCTAAAGGTTCAACAGAGTCTTGACAACTTCTAAAAGGTCTGATTCTGCTCCGAAAAATCAGTCACCAAGTATGCTCAGATTCTAAAAATTAAAAACGTGTGCTTGGTCATTGTCTTCAAAATTTTTTCACACTTTGATAAAATCTGGTAGACTGCTAAATGTCCCATCTGGCATCTAGAAAATCAAGTAGCTGATTCATATAACAAATGGGCATCTCTTCTAATCCTAAAAGTTTGGGAGGGGGAGAGGTTTATGAGAGGTGTGCCTGACTTCCCATTCTGCTTTTTAATGGTGCGCACGTTGGCTATGATTTTGAAATGAAAACGTGGCAAGGCACATGAGATCGAGATTCAATTATTACAGCTGTCACACAGCTCAAACACCAGCTTCATCTCGTGGTCAGCTGATGGAAATGTACAGTTTCTGAATTATAGGTAAGGAAAACAGACATACGGCTTCCAACTCCGGGAAATGTTCTAGAAACTGAGCCACGTAAGTCACGACGGACTGCTCATCTGGTGTGTCAACCATGATATCTGTTAAGAGAAACACAGGAGTTAGCAGGACATGCAAAACACAGTTTTTATTTTTACATTAAAAAAAATTTTCCAGCTTTATCAAGGTATAATTGGCAAAAATTGTATATATTTAAGGTGTACAACATGATTGTTTGACATACAAAGACAGTGCAAAATGATTCTCGCAATTGAGATAATTCACACATCCATCGTCTCACATAGTCACCTTATTTTGATGTGCTGAGAAAGCTTAAGATCTACTCTTCTAGCAAGTTTCTAGTAGACAATACAGTGTTATTAACTATAGCCACTATACTGTATGTTAGACTTGCCAGAGCTTATGAAAGTTTGTACGTTTCCCTACTTTTTCCACTCCACTATCAACCCGCAGCTCCTGGTAACCGCCAGCACGCTCTCTGGTTCTATGAGTTTGACTCTTTTAGGTTCTACATATAAGTGAGATCACGTAGTTTTTATTTTTCTGTGCCTGTCCTATTTCAGCATAATGTCCTCCAGGTTCACTCATGTTGTTACAAACGGCAGAATTTTCTTCTTTTCATGGCTGAGTGATATCTCACTGTATATACATGGCATTTTCTTGATCTATTCATCCACTGATGGACACTTAGGTTGTTACTATGCTTTAGCTACCGTGAATAATGCTGCAATGAACACTAGTGTGCAGATATTTCTTCAAGACTGCAATTTCCTTTCCTTTGGTTTTTTCTGTTTGTTTGGAGGTTGTCTGGG
>SJYA01002635.1:506359-550656 GCA_006410615.1 Neotragus moschatus
CGTATGTTGTAAGGAATCTAAATGCCTGAGCTTCGGAACCACAGAGAACTGAGATCAAACCCCAGCTCTGCGCTTGGCAGCTGGGCAACCCTGGAGAGGTCTTTAATCCTCTTTGAGCATCCATTTTCTCTTCTACAAAGTGAAAATAATGATAGAGTCAAGTGGGATTGCAGGGGTGGCAGTCAGCCCAGAGACACACAGGATACTGACCTGATAAGCCTCTGGCTAAAAGAGCAGCCTGTCCCTCCTGTGAGTATTAGTTCTGTACAGTTTTTTTTTTGTTTTTTTTTTGGTGTGGGGGGAGTCTAGTATTTCTAACTACCTGAAACAACAATGTGTTTCTTGACTTGTCACCTGTTTTCTCTATTAAAACAAAGCTATACAAGGTCGGGGACCTCATCCATCTCATTTACTGTTAAGCTTCCCTGAGCCAGCCATGGGTGTTCCAATAAAGTAATTTTCCAATAAAATCAATAAAGGACTATTGTTACTGTTGTGATCATTATTATTATAATCCCAGGCTTGTGCATGGGTTGGCTAAAGGTTCAACAGAGTCTTGACAACTTCTAAAAGGTCTGATTCTGCTCCGAAAAATCAGTCACCAAGTATGCTCAGATTCTAAAAATTAAAAACGTGTGCTTGGTCATTGTCTTCAAAATTTTTTCACACTTTGATAAAATCTGGTAGACTGCTAAATGTCCCATCTGACATCTAGAAAATCAAGTAGCTGATTCATATAACAAATGGGCATCTCTTCTAATTCTAAAAGTTTGGGAGGGGGAGAGGTTTACGAGAGGTGTGCCTGACTTCCCATTCTGCTTTTTAATGGCGCACACGTTGGCTATGATTTTGAAATGAAAATATGGCAAGGCACATGAGATCGAGATTCAATTATTACAGCTGTCACACAGCTCAAACACCAGCTTCATCTCGTGGTCAACTGATGGAAATGTACAGTTTCTGAATTATAGGTAAGGAAAACAGACATACGGCTTCCAACTCCGGGAAATGTTCTAGAAACTGAGCCACGTAAGTCACGACGGACTGCTCATCTGGTGTGTCAACCATGATGTCTGTTAAGAGAAACACAGGAGTTAGAAGGACATGCAAAACACAGTTTTTTTTATTTTTACATTAAAAAAAATTTTCCAGCTTTATCAAGGTATAATTGGCAAAAATTGTATATATTTAAGGTGTACAACATGATTGTTTGACATACAAAGACAGTGCAAAATGATTCTCGCAATTGAGATAATTCACACATCCATCGTCTCACATAGTCACCTTATTTTGATGTGCTGAGAAAGCTTAAGATCTACTCTTCTAGCAAGTTTCTAGTAGACAATACAGTGTTATTAACTATAGCCACTATACTGTATGTTATACTTGCCAGAGCTTATGAAAGTTTGTACGTTTCCCTACTTTTTCCACTCCACTATCAACCCGCAGCTCCTGGTAACCGCCAGCACGCTCTCTGGTTCTATGAGTTTGACTCTTTTAGGTTCTACATATAAGTGAGATCACGTAGTTTTTATTTTTCTGTGCCTGTCCTATTTCAGCATAATGTCCTCCAGGTTCACTCATGTTGTTACAAACGGCAGAATTTTCTTCTTTTCATGGCTGAGTGATATCTCACTGTATATACATGGCATTTTCTTGATCTATTCATCCACTGATGGACACTTAGGTTGTTACTATGCTTTAGCTACCGTGAATAATGCTGCAATGAACACTAGTGTGCAGATATTTCTTCAAGACTGCAATTTCCTTTCCTTTGGTTTTTTCTGTTTGTTTGGAGGTTGTCTGGGTTTTTTTTTTTTTGGCTGCACTGTGCAGCTTATGGGATTTTAGTTCCCTAACCAGGGACTGAACGCTGGTCCATAGCAGGGAAAGCACCAAGTCTTAACCATTGGACCACCAGGGAATTCACAAGCTTGTTTCCTTTAAATTTAATTTCCTTTGAATATATGTTCAGCAGAAGGTTTGCCAATACTTTGGCCACCTGATGCAAACAGCCTACTCACTGGAAAAGGCCCTGATGCTGGGGAAGATTGAGGGGAGGAGAAGGGGGTGACAGAGGAAGGGATGGTTGGATCGTCATGTCCATGACTCAATGGATACGAACTTGGGCAAACTCTGGGAGACAGCGGGGGACAGGCAAGCCTGGCATGCTGCAGTCAACGGGGTTGCAAAGAGTCAGACATGACTGAGTGACTGAACAACAGAGTTTGCTGGATCACACGACTGTCTTTTTTAATTTTTTGAGGGCTCTCCATGCAGTTTTCTGTAAGAGCTGAACCAGTTCACATTCCCATAACAGGAACAGAGTTTTCACACGGGATCTTGGGATGATTGACGGTGAAGGATCCCACAGACCAGGGAGGTTTTTTCTCTTTATTTCACACGTCAGGAAATTTAAGCCTTTTAAGTGAAGGGGGATAGTTTGAGTAGTGAAACCTCACATTTGGCTGATGAGCAGAGAAGCTGGGATGGAGAATCCAAGACTCCTTGTACCCAAGATTCTGTTATTCCCTGCTGGCCAAGTCCCTCCCTGTGAGTGACTAGTTCACTGCCCATCCCATCAGTGAGTCTGTTGAGCTGAGACCCCTACACACTGCCGGAGAGAATCTTAAATAAGCCTGACCCACGTGGAATATGATTTGATAGAGATAACCAAGTGCCTTAAAAAGGTCTGTACTTTCTAGCTGCATCATTCCACAGATGGGACGTGGTCCTGGAGGAAATAATCTGAGATGCACACTGAAATTTATCTTATAAGATATTCATTGCAGCATTATATACAAGACTATTCCAAAACAACCTCAACGTCTACCAGTGGTAAAGAGTTGAGTACACATTGGTATGCCCACTAGATGGGCCATTACGCAGCCAGTAAAAACATAATGAAGATATCCTGGCAGCATGCAAAATATTTATGTCACAGTTATAATGTTTAGGTTAAAAAAAGGAAGATACACCTTATGTGGTACCCTGGATGGGAGGGGAGTTTGGGGGAGAATGGATACATGTATATGCATGGCTGAGTCCCTTTGCTATGTGCAGCTGAAATTATCACAATATTATTTGTTAATTATTTGCTGCTGCTAAGCCGCTTCAGTCACGTCCGACTCTGTGCGACCCCAGAGACAGCAGCCCACCAGGCTTTCCCATCCCTGGGGTTCTCCAGGCAAGAACACTGGAGTGGGTTGCCATTTCCTTCTCCAATGCATGAAAGTGAAAAGTGAAAGTGAAGTCGCTCAGTCATGTCCGGCTCCTAGCGACCCCATGGACTGCAGCCCACCAGGCTCCTCTGTCCATGGGATTTTCCAGGCAAGAGNACCAGGCTTTCCCATCCCTGGGGTTCTCCAGGCAAGAACACTGGAGTGGGTTGCCATTTCCTTCTCCAATGCATGAAAGTGAAAAGTGAAAGTGAAGTCGCTCAGTCATGTCCGGCTCCTAGCGACCCCATGGACTGCAGCCCACCAGGCTCCTCTGTCCATGGGATTTGCCAGGCAAGAGTACTGGAGTGGGTTGCCATTGCCTTCTCTGAATTATTTGCTAACCAGTACAAAACAAAGGTTTTTTTTTAAAAAAAGACTTTTTTAAAAAGTAGAAATGCTTGTTTATTACAAAAGAAAGCAGTAGAGGAGGAACACAAAAAAATCAGACTGATATGAGACGTCTTGACAATTAAATGGCAAAATGGGTAGTAATGGGAAGAAGCACAGGGGCCTGCAGGCTGTGAACTTGGTTGGTAGCTACGCAGATGTTCACATGTGATTATCACAGAATCACAAAAATGCATGTTTGTTTCATGCATTTTTGTACATGTGTGTTATATTTCACAATCAAAAAAAGTTCTAAAAGCCTTAAAGAAAAAAAAGAAGGAAAAGACAAAGTCATACATACCCTGAATGATCCCAGTTATGTTAAAAAATTGTATTGAGATATAAGGAAAGACATTGGGGAAATGTCAGTGGCGGGAATATAGGAGATATAAAAATGACTTCACTAGATGTCTCTGTATTCTCCAGAATTTCCATGTGGACAGAAGGTATTACAGGTCAAAAATAAATGATGAAGAAAGAGAAAGAGAGAGGACCATGGCTACCTTCTGGCTCCAGGAGCCTGGGGATGTGAAGGGCGTCATGAGCGATGCTGAAAGCCTTCTCCAGATTCTCCCGCATGGAGTCTTCCAGCGCCTGCTTCATGTCTACCAGGCTGGGGTCAATGGCCTTGATCACAGCCAGGAAAGCCAGCCCGCTCCGCCAGCTGCCTGCAAAGTCCTGCACCGCCACGCCATACCTGAAGGGAAGCAGCAGCCGCAGGGCAGGTGGGTAAACAGACTCAGGGATGCCTTGCTGGCCTCCAAGTGGGGCTGGGAGCTGCTAACCTGGCGAGGACTAGATGCCCCGGGCCCTGAGTATCAGGACAGCTGCACTGACCCATCCGTGTTTCCATTTCCAGACAAACCGAACAGGAAGGTTATGTCGCACAAGGAGACATAACAGGAACTTGAGTCCCCCTTCCAGATAGATACATAAAGCCTTCACTTAACACATGATTCCTTTTATCAGTGATCTTTGAAATGCAGCAAACACGGGTGTGTCGTGTCATAAAACGGAGCCAGAAAGTTCATGTTCACACCCCGGCTGCCCCTCTGCGCTTCCAGCACTGTGGCCTTGGGCAGATCACGTACCTTCTTAGCCTCAAACCTATAAAACAGAGCTGTCACGGGGAAGCATTAGGTTGAACCCGCCCCCACAGTGGCCATACCACGTGGACCACGTGTGATGTAGGTGCCCCACAGAAGCCACTCAGTAAGTGCTAGCTAATGTCATGATTAGTAGAAATAAAATTACAGCTTTAAAAATGACAAGGAGAGGTCATCCTGTATTAATTTCCTTTAGACTACATCCTTCGAGACTCCCTCTTCCTGCTGCCAATTTCCCTACTGGGGCCACTGAATGCTCTTAAAAAAACACAAATATCTTTTCATTTAGATGTTTATGGAGATTCACAAGAAGTTGCAAAAGCAGCATAAAGAGCCCTTGGTACGCATCATCTGCTCCCCTCAACACAGGGAAGTGTCTTATGTTACAGGCGTCAGAGCCAGACACTGATGTGGGTCCAGGGCTACGAGCCACAGACGAGCCAGGGCTATAGCCACGTGCTAGGATTTCATCGGTTTCACCGTCACAGGTGTGGCAGAAGCGCCAGGGCACCTTGTCTCAAGCACCCATTCCTGTGACCACTGCCACAGCAGTCACACAGACTGTCTCCCCTGAAATACCCTTCCTCTTCATTACAGCCACCCTAACTCCTGGCAACAAGCTCACTTTTGATTAATTTTAAACCAACATTTAATGGTTGTTCACATTAATCAACTCTATCGTGTTCAACCCCTTAATCAAACCCCCCAGATCTAACCTCCCTCCCATCTGCTATTTTTCCTGCCACCTTTTACTTCCATATACTGGGAAGATGGGACCTGATGCTAAGTGCGTATGGCATGCTGGGACTCTGCCTTCACAGAGTTCATTTCATTTAACCCTAACTATCCCATGAGGGGGTGAGTAGTGAGTCCCCATCTTATAGGTGCAGCGTAGAGAGGAAACGGACGCACCACGTCTCCCCAGTCTGGCAGGAGTTAAACACAAGCCCAAGGCTTTGGTTCCAGTTCACCGGCCTCGGTGTTGGGAGGGCCAGACCTGACTCAGATAGGTTGCAGCCTTGATTGCGACTTGCTTTTAACTAGGTACAGGCCCTGAAAGATACCCAGAAGCTTAATAATAAGCATGCTAAGTTGCTTCAGTCGTGTCCGACTCTTTGTGACCCCATGAACTGTGCAGCCTGCCAGGCTCCTCTGTCCATGGGATTCTCTGCATGAATACTGGAGTGGGTTGCCATGCCCTCCTCCAAGGGATCTTCCTGACCCAGGGATCAACCCGGCATCTCTTATGGTCTTCTGCATTGAAAGGTGGGTTCTTTACCACTAGCACCACCTGGGAAACCCACAATAATAAACATGTCCATGTTACTAGGATCCAAGGGCCAACCCCATGGAGGGATTTAAAGTGGTGAAGGCCCCTTGGATTTCCATCCAAATTCTCTCATCAGATTTCTGCAAACCAAACACTGAGCAAGTACCGTTTTGTGTGCAGACACAGAAAGGACAGAATTCCCCGTTCTGAGAGTCTACATGAGGTGCGGGCCATGTAATGGACATGGAACTGAGTACAAGGTGATGCCCACCCCTTTCTCTGCCCTCCTCCCTTTGCCTGGCAGCAGCACGGGGTGCTGGGGAGCAGGGCATGGGGCTTACTTCCTCGTTTTCCTCTGCACCCAGGCCAACAGCGTCCTGATGGCTTTCCTCTGGTCTTTCACCGAGATTGCCACGCTCCTCTCTGCGGTGGGTGTGGGTGGGAAGGAGGAGTCTGAGTCTGTGCCCCCCGAGCCAGGTGACAGGCTGGAGGATGGAGAGTTTCTGCTGAGGTTGCCCGTGAGCTCTTTAATCTGGAAGGAAAATGACATTTCAGACCCAGGAGGCAGACCCAGCATGGGCTCTCTTGGACCCCAGCTGGAGGGATCAGCTCACGCAGAACTGATTACTCCTTCCTGAGGGTTGTGTGTCAGTACTCATGATGGCCAGGCTGTTTCGTGTGGCTTGTGGTGCATGCAAGGATGCTTAGCAGGGAGAACCATCTCTTCCTGGAGTCTGTCTAGCTCTGGGCAGAAGCTGCTGATGAAGGCCTCCTGACCTGGCTCCACTGTGTACATCATTTTTAATCTTGGGAGGGCCATTAAATAGTGAGCCATAATTTTCTCTTTCAAAAGAGGGGGATTTTAGAAGATGAACTGTCAGCTTACTCCCTCCTATTCAGAGAAAAGAACTTGAGCACAACTTGAAGTAACTCCTTCACACTCCAGCCCCAGACCCCATCCTTCTTCTATAAAATCTGCATTTTCAGACAAATGCCGAGGGTGTGCAGGCTGCAAGGTCTCCCCTGCTACATACGCCTCTCCTAGAGCTGTCTTTGTATAGAGGCTTTCTAACCATCTCTTATGAACACTTGTCATGTTAGGAGAGTAGCTCTACCTAGTTCAATTTTTGGCTGGAAATATTTCCCTGGCTCTTGGGACCCTTTAGAAGAAAACTACTTTTCCAAGTAAATATCTAACTCGTCAAGTCCCAAGAGAAGAACAGAGCTCACATGACTTTTAGAGTCACAGGGACTCAAAATCTTTAGTAACCAAGATTCCTCTGGTTCTTCTCTAGGAAAGAGAAAAGGCAAAATCTGTCAGAAACGAAATCTCACTGTGTCCCGCGATCCGGGCCCCACTCCTGTATTGGTGGAGATGACTGATGTTATGTTATGGGAAAGAAGCGATTTTACCTGGAAGAAGAGGATTATGTTCCAAATCAGCCCAAGAACCAAAGAAGGGTTGCCATCTGCTATTTCCGCTGCATCAATGCTAACCAGCTTTACCTGGAGAGACGCAATGTATGAGCTTAAAGACGGGGTCCAATCAGGTTGCAACACATTCTTTCCTGATGCCCTTGTGAGCCTGTTTCTCTTTCTCACCTGTGCTGTCTGTTGATGCCACAGGACACCTCTCGGGGACCCCAACATGCAAAAGTGTACATAAGTGTGTCTAATAAACAGTACATAGTACTTCCCATTGTCAGACACTATTCTCAGAATATTAGCTCTGTTTGTTTTCACAACAACCCCACAACACAGATTCTTCTATTATCTCTGTTTCAGGTGAAGAAATTCCAGAGGTCAATGGACAGTGCCCAGGACACACAGCTGGTAAGAGAGAGATCTTTTTCCAAGAACAGGTGATACATGCNGATGGCTTTCCTCTGGTCTTTCACCGAGATTGCCACGCTCCTCTCTGCGGTGGGTGTGGGTGGGAAGGAGGAGTCTGAGTCTGTGCCCCCCGAGCCAGGTGACAGGCTGGAGGATGGAGAGTTTCTGCTGAGGTTGCCCGTGAGCTCTTTAATCTGGAAGGAAAATGACATTTCAGACCCAGGAGGCAGACCCAGCATGGGCTCTCTTGGACCCCAGCTGGAGGGATCAGCTCACGCAGAACTGATTACTCCTTCCTGAGGGTTGTGTGTCAGTACTCATGATGGCCAGGCTGTTTCGTGTGGCTTGTGGTGCATGCAAGGATGCTTAGCAGGGAGAACCATCTCTTCCTGGAGTCTGTCTATCTCTGGGCAGAAGCTGCTGATGAAGGCCTCCTGACCTGGCTCCACTGTGTACATCATTTTTAATCTTGGGAGGGCCATTAAATAGTGAGCCATAATTTTCTCTTTCAAAAGAGGGGGATTTTAGAAGATGAACTGTCAGCTTACTCCCTCCTATTCAGAGAAAAGAACTTGAGCACAACTTGAAGTAACTCCTTCACACTCCAGCCCCAGACCCCATCCTTCTTCTATAAAATCTGCATTTTCAGACAAATGCCGAGGGTGTGCAGGCTGCAAGGTCTCCCCTGCTACATACGCCTCTCCTAGAGCTGTCTTTGTATAGAGGCTTTCTAACCATCTCTTATGAACACTTGTCATGTTAGGAGAGTAGCTCTACCTAGTTCAATTTTTGGCTGGAAATATTTCCCTGGCTCTTGGGACCCTTTAGAAGAAAACTACTTTTCCAAGTAAATATCTAACTCGTCAAGTCCCAAGAGAAGAACAGAGCTCACATGACTTTTAGAGTCACAGGGACTCAAAATCTTTAGTAACCAAGATTCCTCTGGTTCTTCTCTAGGAAAGAGAAAAGGCAAAATCTGTCAGAAACGAAATCTCACTGTGTCCCGCGATCCGGGCCCCACTCCTGTATTGGTGGAGATGACTGATGTTATGTTATGGGAAAGAAGCGATTTTACCTGGAAGAAGAGGATTATGTTCCAAATCAGCCCAAGAACCAAAGAAGGGTTGCCATCTGCTATTTCCGCTGCATCAATGCTAACCAGCTTTACCTGGAGAGACGCAATGTATGAGCTTAAAGACGGGGTCCAATCAGGTTGCAACACATTCTTTCCTGATGCCCTTGTGAGCCTGTTTCTCTTTCTCACCTGTGCTGTCTGTTGATGCCACAGGACACCTCTCGGGGACCCCAACATGCAAAAGTGTACATAAGTGTGTCTAATAAACAGTACATAGTACTTCCCATTGTCAGACACTATTCTCAGAATATTAGCTCTGTTTGTTTTCACAACAACCCCACAACACAGATTCTTCTATTATCTCTGTTTCAGGTGAAGAAATTCCAGAGGTCAATGGACAGTGCCCAGGACACACAGCTGGTAAGAGAGAGATCTTTTTCCAAGAACAGGTGATACATGCCCAGGGTCTGTCTGCATGCTACAGTACCACCACCAAACCTCCAGATTTAACATGTCTTTGGACAAACACAGAGTACTGACATCAACAATCATGGCCATGACGGCTAAGACAGTTCAGTTCAGTCGTTCAGCTGTGTCTGACTCTTTGCGACCCCATGGACTGCAGAACACCAGACTTCCGTGTCTATCACCAACTCCCGGAGCTTGCTCAAACTCATGTCCATCGAGTCGGTGATACCATCCAACCATCTCATCCTCTGTCATCCCCTTCTCCTCCTGCCCCCAATCTTGCCCAGCATCAGGATCTTTTCCAATGAGTCAGTTCTTCACATCAGGTGGCCCAAGTATTGAAGCTTCAGCTTCAGCATCAGTCCTTCCAATGAATATTCAGGATTGATTTCCTTTAGGATGGACTGGTTGGATCTCCTTGCAGTCCAAGGGACTCTCAAGAGTCTTCTCCAGCACCACAGTTCAAAAGCATCAGTTCTTTGGCACTCAGCTTTCTTTATGGTCCAACTCTGACAGGGAAGCTGGAGTTGGTGATGGACAGGGAAGCCTGGCATGCTGCAGTCCATGGGGTCGCAAAGAGCTGGACACAACTGAACGACTAAACTGAACTGAACCAATTCACCCATTTAAAGCACACAATTCCATGGTTTTTTAGTGTTACCATAATTTTAGTGCACTTTCACCACCTCAAAAAGGAACCTCGTACCTTTTAACTGTCATGTGTCTAATTTCCCAGTTCCTCTCACCCCTGAGCATACACTCATCTGTCTTCTGACTCGAGAGATTTCCCCATGCCAGACGTATCACAGGAACGTTTTAGAAGAAGCGGTCCTTTTGGTCCAGCATCTTTCATAAGGTTTTCAAGTTTCACCCACACTGAGGCTTGTATCAACACTCCATTCTTTCTCATGGTGGACTAATATTCCACTGCACGGGCAGACCATACTGTACTCATCCCTTTGTCCGCTGCTCCCAGGTTGCTCTCACCTTTGGGCTACTATGAATGATGGTGCTGTGGACTGGGTCATGCCCTTTGGTCACCACCATCTGAACCACCTCCTAGGTCGGGTCTTTCCCACAGTATGGGAAGGCAGAGCCCACCTCCCTCTTCAAAAGCTAAAACCGCTTTTCTCCGCACTCGGCAGCCAGGACATGGGCGCTGATGCAGGCTTATCAGCCCAAGCCTTTGAACTTGAATGAGTGATGTGGAGAGTTCCTTCCAGGGGCTGTGGGAGTGGGGGCAGAAGGACAGGGTAGTGGCAGCCGTGCCCACGTGGGTCCTTGCGTTCAGAGGGGGCGGGGCTCTGCAGTGGTCCTGGCGTTTAGCAGTCTTGGGCTCCATCCCTGATTCCCTGGGCTTTGAAGTCATCCTGTGACTTCTTGGCGTCCTTTCAAGACATTCCTTTGCTGCTTAAATCAGCCCAGATTAGATCCCCTTATGACCCAGGAACGCCAAACAAATAGCACTTTGTGACGACGTTCTACTCTACATGCCGACATGTCTGGTGAGCTGAGGGCTTTTCACCCAGAGTAACTGATGAAACTTAATGAAAGGGGAACCTTGGAAATTTTATCTCTCTGGGGCCATTCCCTCCTATTTTTGAAGGACACGAAGCAGAGTTCAAAACACACAAAAAAGGCTAATTTAAGTCTGGAAAGTTCTATCAAAGAGGACAGAATTACGTGATTTTCCTCTGGCTCAGTTAGCCCCCTTCTCTTCCTTGCTTCTGCCATAGTCTGAATGCTAAGAACAAGTTTTACACCCTGACATGCTCACTGTACTCTTTTTAAAATTAGAGGGTAATTGCTTTACCATATCGTGACGGTTTCTGCCATACATCAACCTGAATCCGCCATAGGTATACATATGTTCCCTCCCTCTTGAACCATGCCCCCACCTCCTACCCCATCCCACCCCTCCAGGAGTCACAGGGCAGCACTGGCTGTTCCCTGTACTCTTATCCCCCAAAGTGAAAAGGAAAATGTCAACTAAATTCGGAACATCTGAGAGCCACTCAGCATTTCCGCCCTTCCCACGCCCAGACATCCACCGGAGTTTTCATCCTGATGGAGCTGGGGGGTGGGGGCGTGGGCAGGGAATCAGGGACTGCATCTCGCCTGATGGATTAGCTGTATCTCGACTGATGGAGCTCCGTTAACATTTCAACTCGTTCCATCTGACCGTCTTAGCAGGGACCCCTTTGCCCGCGTCTCTTGTGACCAGCACTAGACTTCAAATCATGTCTTTTTTTGTCTCAGGGAAGGCTCTGTGAACAAGACGTGTTTCAGATACTTACGTTGCTATCTTCCAAAAACTTAAGTGCTTTCGCTATGTTGTTTAACCGAAAAATGCGATGGGATGAGGATCTGTACTCGTGCAGCTGAAACACAGAACAGGACAACACAAGCGTTGAGCCCAGACGGGCACTCGGGTCCCGGCGGTAACACTGGGCGCGCTTCTCTTTTTCTTTACCTTTTTCACACGAATCTCAAGAGAAGGTTGGGGCTCACAGCAGAGCCCGCATGGACCACATCCAAATCCATACATGGGGCCCCGGGACACACAACCGTAGTCTCAGGAGTCCCCAGGGGTCACCTTATTTATGGTTTCTGGGACCAAACTCACTCGAGTTGGTGAGGGAGGGGAACCCGGGGGTTAAACAGGGGACAGATTTGTCAAATTTCCCTCTCTGACCCAGCTCCTGGCTTTCGATACGCCTCCCTCCCCCAGAGACCGTCGGTGACATGCTCTCTCTGCACTGATGCTGTTTGTCAAGGCAGAGAGCGCCAGCCGGGAGCGTCACCCGCAGCTGCTAAATCATCCAGCAAACCCTCCCCGGCGGCCACAGATGTTTCTGTTTTCTGGCCAAGGGCTTGGTGGACATGTGTCCCATGTCAGAGAGACAGAGGGAGAGAGAGATGGGGGCAGAGACAGAGACGCCAAGAAAGAGACAGACACAGAGAGATAAGAGAGAAACCCAGAGAGAAAGGGGCTTGCAGAAGCAAGAGCTCTGACAGTGCCCATTGCACACGCTAGGAGCATCGGCAGAGGAAACTCATCCTGAAACGGAAGCCCACCCCTGCCTCTTTG
The DNA here is from genome assembly GCA_006410615.1 of Neotragus moschatus. Taxonomy (NCBI): domain Eukaryota; kingdom Metazoa; phylum Chordata; class Mammalia; order Artiodactyla; family Bovidae; genus Neotragus; species Neotragus moschatus. The sequence goes on from SJYA01002635.1 coordinate 518,811, forward strand.
GGTGAGTGCGTCACACTAACAGGCAAGCTCGTGGGTATCCCTTGCACACGGTGTGAACTGCCAGGTGAGCTCACAGGTGAGGTCTTGGCTGTTCTCGGCTGGACTTCCAGATCAAACACTCCCAACAGAGCCTCCCCTCCCACCGAGGCTATAGCAGCTCCCAATCAGTGCCCAGGCAACAAAGTGGAAGCCTGGGCTCCTGGCAACACAGAACCAGGGACTAGAATATGCTTTCTCAGGAAGCCTTTTGAGGCCTATGCTGCCAGCACACAGTGAGATCTGTCAAGAAACCAATTACTCCTTCTACCACAGTGGGTCTGCCCTTCACGAGAATTCATTCATGTCACTTGGTACAGCCCCCTTGGGGGTGGCTACCGGAAAAAGAAAGGCAAGAAAGAGGTGAGGGGTTGCATAAGACTCCAGCTGCCTTAGAACTGAGAACCGAAGTTGGAGCTCTTGACTTTAAACCCAGAGTTAAGAGCAAACCCAGCGAGGTCTGCGTGAGCTGAACTGTGGTTTGGTAGAGCTGGGGCCCTACAGAGACACTTTCATATCGGCCACACTGGGTCATGTAGGCCAATCAAACACTGGACTCTAGAGCCCGTTTCTCAAAATTGACACCTCTGGTACTCTAACCAGGTCATTGGACCCCACCTTCCCCATCAAGGAATATCTGGCAGTGCCTGGGGACATTTTTGGTTGTCACACCTGCAGTGCTACTGGTATCCAGGGGATAGAGACCAAGGATGCTGTCACACATCCGGCAATGATCAGGTCCGCCAATGCAGGAGACACGGTTCATTCCCTGGTCTGGGAGGATTCCACATGCCTCGGAGCAACTAAGTCCATGCACCACAACCACTGAGGCCATGCTCTAGAACCCATGAGCTGCAACTGCTGAAGCCTGTGTGCCCTAGAGCCTGTACTCCACAGTAAAAGAAGCCACCGCAACCAGAAGCCGGAGCAGCGCAACTAGAGAAAGCCTGCGTGCGGCAACGAGGACGCAGTGCAATCAGCTAAACAAATAAATTAAAAATGAAACAGAACAAAAACAGAACAAAATGCCAACAATGCTGAAGCTGTTAAACACCACACGGTGAATCGGGGCGAGAGGACTGACTTGCACACGTCAGACAAGGCAACGTGGAGCGCTTTGGCGAAGATCCAAATTGGAATGAACCTCAAGACCAGCTGGTTCAATTCAGTTTTAGCCATAGTCACAAGAAGGTTCTAGAATTCTGTGTATCTAGCTTTAGCCACGGGATGCATTTATAGAATCTGGTTGATAAGATGCCTTTCTCGTCCATATTCCTGAATCTTAGCTCTCATTCTAATTAACTGAATGGCTGGCCAGCTAAACACTCCTGATCTAGTTAAAATCTTCAGCTTTGGACTCACAGACAACGTGGGGTATTTATTTACTTGCTAAGGTATATTTGCTTAGTTATACATGATTATATCAGTCTTAGTCACTGAGAAAGGAATGTCGCCCTCCTAAGTTTCCCATCATAGGAACTTACGGATGGCCGGATATATGTACAGACACAGAGAACTGTATGGGCAAGAACTACGGGCAGTGTCTTCTTTTAACTTTTACCTCTCCCCAACCCTTCTGGAACATACGTACCAGATTCCGCCCAGACAGGACTTCTAACAAAGCCATTAGGATTTTGCCATCTTGTATATCGACGAATAAATCTTTAACTTCTAGAGGTGGGTTGCACTGCGGAAGAGGGGGAGAAAAGTAGCCGATCAGTGATCTGGAGAAAAAACTTGCAACATCCAGAGCTGCCTACGGGCATCCGAGGAGGTAGTAACCCTCTCTCCCTGGAGACGGCGCTGCACAGGCAGGCGTTGTGCTGGGGAGCCCCCAAGGAGGCTCCGCGTGGAAAAAGCCGGAAGCCCACTGCTTTCCTCTCTGACCTGGGGAGGTCTGAGGGACACCGTGTCCTGTGCATCCAGAGCTTGGCTAGGTGTGGCCTGGAGTCCGTGGGGCCAGCAGGAGCCTGTTGGCCAGCTGCCCCAGCACAGGGCTTTGCAAACCATGCTCCCCGCACCCTAGGCTTCAGCACAGCAGCTTCAGGGACCCCTACTGGGGGAGGCGGTTCCAAAAGGAGACTAACCCACTACATTTCTCTGCAATCAGCTCTTATTGGCTTTTGTTTAGAGTCCCAGGTAAGACTATGCTCACAGAAAGGCTTCTGTTGACTAAACAAACTTAGACCTTTTAACGCAGGATGGTTAGGGCTTACTGAATCTTGGGGGCCAGGGGCCAGGAACCTGCATTTTTAATTACCACCTCCCTCCCGCCCCACTAGCATGAATGGAGCTCCCCTGGTGGCTTAGTGGTAAAGAATCCACCTGCAATGCAAGAGATGCAGGTTAAGTCCCCGGGTTGGAAAGATCCCTGGAGGAGGAAACGGCACCCCACTCCGGTATTCCTGCCTGGGAAATCCCATGGACAGAGGAGTCTGGTGGGCTACAGTCCACGGGGTCATGGAGTGTTGGACACAACTTAGCAACTAAACAGCAACAACAACCAGCGTGGATTCTATTTACTTTTTGGTATTGAAATCTTTGGAAGCATTACAACATTTCAGCTGGGTACTCACTCGCTCTGCTTTTGGGTACAAGGAAAGGGGGCTTCCCACTGGAGATGGGATTAATGAGGTGGGGGCAGGGGGTGGCTGCTGTCACCAGCCAGAGAGCCAGGGAACTCCTGGAGCTATGGCCCGGGTACCCTTTCCTCGGGGAACTCCCACCTCGTGAAAGCCTCGGAGGGCCTGTGTTTTCTTTTTCTATTCAGGAAGGTGGCATTTCCTGGCCTCTTATGCAAGCCCCCCACCCACACCCCTAGGTAGTCAAAACAGGGCAATTCCACCCACAGGCGCACAGAAGAGGGTTCTGCTTCAAGGGCAAGAGTGACTTTGAACCCAGAGGGAAATTATTTTCTTTGCAAACTCCCCGCTGCTCCTCAGGAACATTCCACACGGAGCACAAGGGCATCAGGTTACCAAGACCCACAGGGGAACGTTATTCCTGCTAACGCGGGGCAGAAACAGCACAAGACTTGAATAAAAACAGCCCCTGATAGATGGACTCATAGCATTTCCAGTTACCAGCGCCAACCATGGCCGAGCCATGCCTTGGAGCTGAACCAGGAGGGTCATTCCCACCGACTGTCTGTAAGAGCCCCCAGCCCGGCAGCAGCAAGCGGGGCCTTGGCCGGCAGCCATCTGCGTGATGGCAGGAGGAGAAATTGAACCCACTCCAGTGAAAACACTCCTCGGGGTTCCAGACGTTCCGTGGGCTTCATGAGATTGGTATGGCCAAGTAAACAGCACCCCCAGGGGTTTCTTCATGATCTAACTCCTTCGGTAAATTAAGGATTTTTTCCAGAAGCCAGAGAGTCCGTAAATATTTCTGACAGCCTTCAAATTGCAGCTAAGCCCACTTCCCTGAGGAGTTCCTCGGTTTCCTTTACATGAAAGGTTGTTCTTGAAAGTCTCAAGGTTGGAAACACGGCTGTGAATTTTGCCCTGCGTGTCAGGCATCAGTTTCAAGTGCTGTCTGATTTATCTTCAGAGTGGGTGCTACCCACCTGCCTTGAAACAGGGGCAGAAGCGTGGCCAGAGAGAAAACTCTGAGTGTGATCAGGGCTAGCAGAGATTCATATGGGGCTGAGCTCGTGCGTGAGCATTTGCTCTATCACCCTCCGCGCTTTTCTGTATTTATTTTTTAATTTATAAAAGGGAAGAAAGAAATACGCCCTAGCTAAGCTCCGTCCACCAGGAGGAATTTCCAGTTACCCTGACACACATCAGGCATTAATTTAGGAGTTCGGGGAACTCAAGTTTTGGGAACGGTTTTCCTTTTTTTCCAAAAATAACACTTCACTTTATGAGTCCTGCCGAAAATGCACCAATAGTCAAAACAACGGGCAAATGATTTATAATGCTTCATCCATGATGTAGCGAGTTTTCGCCCTGGAGATTTGAAAAACCTCCTGGGCTGAGTGGAGCCCATTCTACAGGTGGGGAGCAGAAGTGTGGGTGGTCAGGCAGCTACTGGGGAAATATTAGAGGCCTAAAGCTCACACTATGTGAATTAGAATGTCGGTCAAGAGCGCCACTTCCTAAAACGCCACAATTTTCTCTGGTTTCTAATCATTTTAGTGATTTTCCTCTACGCACCTTTCTTTGGGGCAAACTCTTAAGAGCAATCAATACTTCTCTTGTGTCTTTTAAGAGGAGAAAAAAGAAGAAATGTCACTGAAGAGGAATCCTTGAGTACCACCACCAGCTTTGAAACACACAAGACTACTGGTTGGGTCTATTGGGAGAACCAGATCGTGGAATTTAAGATGCGAAGTGAGTAAAATGAATTCTCATAAATCAGCTTTCTTGTAAAAGAAAAAGAATCCCTCCTTCCCCAGCCCTGGGGCAATTTAGAATGTTCTCCCCCGGAGGCTAAGCTAGTGGTGAGGAGGGTTTGGATTTCTACGCCTCTGAATGGTTCATTTATCCTTTTCACATTCTGCCCCTCCTCCGCTGCTCATCCTTCTGTCTGGTTCAGATGCTTTGCTTTTGTTTTAGGGTTGTGTACCTGAGAGGCTGGCAGACAAAACGTGGTTGGACGTTGCGTGGCCAGAGAATGTTAGCAAAAAAAAAAGGGGGGGGCAGGAAGAAGAGGGATCACCAAATTGAATATGCAAGGGAAGCCAAAGGAAGAGCTTTCTTCTCCAAGAGCTGTGGGATTACAGGGACGCAATTCAATGTCTCCAGGCCTCTGGAACAGCATGGGGGTGGGAGGTGAGGAAGGCTGTCTAGAGGATTAGAGGAGGTGAGTGCCCAAAGCACCAAAATGAGCAGATGACTCTGTTGATCGTGTTGAACCTTCTGTGATGAACCAGGCAGTCTGGCTTGGTGAAAAAGCGTCAGGAGTTCTTGCTTAAATCAACCCAAATATCTATACATGGGTCTTAATGAGAGCTTCCCCGACCTCTCCAGACTAGAAGTCAAGATCCCCCCTCAATCCCATGTTTGGGTTATTCAACAATGAATGTTTCCTAACTTCTGAGCATCGATTCCCATTTAAAGACGGACCCTCTCCTTCCCCAGCTTGGCTGATAACCTCACAAGGCCAGAACCTCACGTCTTGTGTGTCTTTGTGTTCCAAGTGTGCATGCGGGCGTGCTAAGCTGCTTCAGTCATGTCCAGCTCTTTGTGACCCTACGGACTGTAGCCTACCAGGCTCTGCCAGGCTCCTCTGTCCAAGGGATTGTTCCCAGCACTGAACCTGATTCTCGGCAATGAGAACGCACTCAGCAAACGTTTAAATGAATGAATGAAAGACACTGACACGAGGACACAGAGCAGCCCCCCCCCCTCCTCCCGCTCTGCTGAACTGTGCATCCAGTTTCGGAAGCATCGATCACTTAACAGCCCAAGCGCCTTGCTTACCTTCTCCAGATGGAGATTTACCCATCGAGTAAAAGTCCGCTTCTGCACATTCTCCCTCTCAACTGAAAATAAAGAGATGCCATCAGCTGGGTGAAAAGAAATGCGTGCAAGACCCTGCCCTCCTCTTCCCTAGGGGGAGAGTCTACAGAATCTCTGCAGGACGGAGAGCTCGGAAGTCCTATAGGTATGGAAACCTTCCCGGAACGGGGTTGGCAAGGCGTTGGCAACACCTAGAATCCATTTTCTCCAGCCCAACCCCGAGCACGTTAAACAGGTTAAACACCCACAAATTCAGAAACACAGAACAAAATGGTCGGCACAAGCTAACATGAGCCTTGGGGCGTTTGACTCTCCAGCGCAAGCGCTGGTGGGAAGATACAAATTTCACCGGCTGATGGTGCCACACACCTTCCAGATGGCAGAAATGGGTCAGAAGAGCTGGGATGGAGGAGAGGAGGGGAAGTCAGGGACTAGGAACTGGAAGAGGGCTAGGGGAAGGTGTAGTGGAAAGAATGACAGTCCTGACTTGGACTCTCAGCCCGGTCACCTCCAGCTTTGTCTCCTCGGGCCAGTCGCCTGTCCCCATATCTGATCTGTGTCCTGAAGATAAGGCCAGCTCACCACCAGGCTGCCCTGAGACTCACCTGTGACCCTGCAGGTGAAGCTCAACACAGGTCCTGGCACAGTGGCTGTTCTTTTTTTTTCCTTGCAGCTATTATTTTTAGAGCCAGGGAATAGTTTGCACCCTCCCCTCTCCACTCCTGGGGCAGGGGAGTTCTGCACAGCCCCAGTGAGGTGAGAGGGCGCCAACTAGACACAGATCTTTCCTCTCAGGGGACAGCATTCCCCCCCATATAGATTTCAAGGAAAGATTTTTCCTATTCAAGGGTTATTACCATCTGTCTGCCCAGAACTAATTGTGTCCTGGACACTTTGTTTCCAATAATCTTTAAATCTGATAACATCACCTTGCAAAGTAGAAACGAGTATCTTAGAGATAAACACCACGGGACTCAGAGAAGTACCCTGGCTTGCCTTGGGCATCAGTTGGAGAGAGACAGAGCCAAGCATCTGCCTATCCACCCCTCATCAGCCAGCACCCTAGAAATGGAAGACCTGGGTTTGAATTCCAACCCTTCCAAAAACTACGACATAGGCATCTGCAGTGGTGATGACGACGACTGTGAAAAATATTTCCTGAGCACTTGCTACATGGCAGGCACCCAACTACGCACTTCACACAGATGCACTGACTTAATCCTTCCTGCAACCCTCTCAGGGAGGGACTATAATGCCTTCAAGGTGGGGAACCAGGGCACTTGCCCAGCATCAGGCAATTAGTAAGGATATTGCTCCCATTTTACAGATGAAGAAACCAAGGATCAGAGGACGAATAGACCACAAAATTGGGACTTAGAACTAGAGTCAGTGCTTTTCCCATTCTCTCCCAGGTTCTGTGGCATCAGCCAGCTTGATGCCCCGGGACCTGGAGGAACTTTCCGTGACCACCGGTGGTACCTGTGCCTCAGTCTGGGTCTGGGAGCCCCGTGGACCGTGGCAGCAGCCCCCGCTGCTAACGCTGCGACGCCTCTCAGGAAGCTTCCTGGAAACATCGGAGCCACATGACTCCTAAATTACTAAGTTCTGGATTTCAACATATTGGAAGAACATATCACATGTGCTTAAAACCATTTCACATTTCTTTAGCAATAAGAAAATGAGAGGCAATTTATCTCCTGACAGAGGAAAACAAAGGCTACGGTTTTCTCTAATGACTGTGGTTCTTTTTTCCCTCCAAGCCTCATTATTAGGTAGATAGTGGTGCCCGTAAATCAAATTTTAATATTGTGCCTTTCAATCTTTTTAACTGAAGAGCCAGCAGACAGTAATTATACACATAGCTGCTTCTCTCTCCTGTTCCTTCTTTTCTGTAAGGGAAGGTCACTGGCTAGCAGGCATGCATCAGGCTGAAAGATCTCCTTCCAGCAAACTGTGTTTTGTGGGTGGAGAGAGGAGGGAGAAAGGAAAAGGAGCTGACGGCAATGAGGCAGGAAGGGCCATGAGTTACAGAGTCTCAGAACTTTCCAGAATATGGGAGAGCTTTCTGCCACTGCAGGTTTTCCCATAGTGTGGGTCTCCCATGGTTTTGTGTCTGCCTCCCTGTGGATGAAAATGGGTGGTTTCCGGTTTTTCACTGTGTGGAGCAGAGTTGTAGCCAGCACTGGGCACAAGCACCCTGCTATGTGAGTCTTTGTGCACAAACGTGTGAATATATTCCTTATGCCTGACTACTCCAAGTGGAACTGCTGGGTCTTAGTAGTAGGCACATTTAAAAATTTAATAGCTACTTCCAAATGGCCCTCCCAAAAGGCTGCCCCAGTTTATACCTTCACCCCCACCTGTCTTTAAACAAGTTTATGGGGACTGTAAAGTATTTACACACACATTCAAACACTCAGGCTGGTTTCTCCATATGGCTTCAGAGAGAGCAAAGTCTGTCTCCTGAAACAGAAGTGCATTCAGTGAAAGCCTAAGAGAACCAGGCGTAGGCTGTTAGTTTAACTGTGCGGAAGGGTGCAAATGAGGAAGTAGGTGTCTGTTAGTCTATATATACAGCTCATCATTCTGCCCGCCCACCCACCTATCTGTCCATCCACTCACCCATCCACCCATCAGTTGGTCTGTCCGTCCATCCCTCCATCCACCCACCCACCCACCAGGCCAGCCATCCATCCATCCACTCATCCATCTCTTCAGCCAGCCAGCCAGCCTCCCAGCTGATACTTATTCAGTGATTACTACTTGCTGGGAACCATGCCCAACCCTGTTGGCAAAATCACAGATGAAGAATTAAGCATTCATGGAATCTGCACTCCAAGAATTACAGCCAAGGAGGAGAGAAAACACGGATGCAGCAAGGCACATAAGCAAGGAAAAATGAATTAGAAATTTCATGGGCTGACGGGTTTGGAGGAGGTAATTTCAGACTCCATGGGGGACTCCTCTGGGAGCCCTACGGAGGGGATCCCAGAAGGCAAAGACAGCATTTTAGCCCCACCCCGATCCACAGCCAACCTCTGGGTGGCTTCACTCCGGTTCCAGCCAAGGCCCGGGGGTGACGTGGGCACAAATCAAATTTCAGAGCAAAGTGGAGTCACAGGACAGCACAGGGATGCCTGAAGACAGCAGGGGACCAAGAAACTCAGCCACAAATAGCAAACGGTGCCAATGCGAAACAGGGTACGGAGACCATATTTTCTGTACCTGAAACTAGGACACGCCACTCGGTACACGGGAGACGGAGTGCGAGAACTGAGCCTGCCCCAGAAGGCCCACCTGAGAGCCACGTGCCCTCAGACCATTCACTGTGTGACCTTCGGCAAGGTCAGAAGTTTCTGAGCATTTGTCTCAGCTTCCCCTCTGCAGGACGGGGGCAACCGTGCCTCCCTCACGGACGCCGTGAGGACCAGTTGGGGTCTGCCTGCAGGGCGCCCCCAACAGCTGTTCCAGAAGGGCCGCTGCCCTCCTCCCACCGCATGCCCTCGAGGTGTTTCGTCTGGTGTCTGGACACAGAGGTCTGACGCCCTTTCGGGGCCTTCTCCATTTCCAAGTACCCACCCCCATCCCATAGGCTTTTTCTCCTCTGGCTTGCCAAGACTCTATAAACTTTATATAGTTTCCATAAATCCAACGGCCCCTTTTTTCCACGGCACCTATCACGTTGTAAAGGTGTAGGAAACCATTTCTCAAGAAGGGTCTGGCCTTCTCGAGGAGTGTTTGTGGGGCCCGGTGTGGGTTTACCGGGCAACAACAGAGTCGTGACAGTGCTGTAAAATCGCCATCTCGGTTCTGCCTGGCCGGCCAGGGTGCCCGAGCGTGCCCACGCACAGAGCAGGGCGGAGGGGCAGGGTGGGGCTCCAGAGACAGGGACGGGAGGGGCGGCTCAGGCTTTTCTCTCAAGCCCACTGTCCCAAATTCCCGGGCATGACTTTGGCCCCGGCTTGGCCAAGAACAGGCCGTTTGAAAACAGGAGGTGTGACATTCCTTCCTTCTCATGGCAGGCTCAGGAGCTGGACGCCACAGAAAGAGGGATGCAGGCTCTGGGAATTAAAACAGACTCATTCACACTTGTGGCCTTCTTGCCGTAGGCCCACATTTCCTTCAAGTCTACTTCCCACACAGTAAATATTTCCTCTACAATAGTCTGCTCTTCCCTGCCCATGGGAAAGACTTGATGACTTTATCTGTTGAGGAAAACTATAAGCCCATTCAGTTCAGTTCAGTCGCTCAGTCGTGTCCGACTCTTTGCGACCCCATGAATCGCAGCACGCCAGGCCTCCCTGTCCATCACCAGCTCCCGGAGTTCACTCAGACTCATGTCCATCGAGTCAGTGATGCCATCTCATCCTCTGTTGTCCCCTTCTCCTCCTGCCCCCAATCCCTCCCAGCATCAGAGTCTTTTCCAATGAGTCAACTCTTCGCATGAGGTGGCCAAAGTACTGGAGCTTCAGCTTCAGCATCATTCCTTCCAAAGGAATCCCAGGGCTGATCTCCTTCAGAATGCACAGGTTGGATCTCCCTGCAGTCCAAGGGACTCTCAAGAGTCTTCTCCAACACCACAGTTCAAAAGCATCCATTCTTCGGTGCTCTTCTTCACAGTCCAACTCTCACATCCATACATGACTACTGGAAGAACCATAGCCTTGACTAGACAGACCTTTGTTGGCAAAGTAATGTCTCTGCTTTTGAATATGCTATCTAGGTTGGTCATAACTTTTCTTCCAAGGAGTAAGCATCTTTTAATTTCATGGCTGCAGTTACCATCTGCAGTGATTTTGGATATGCCCATTATTTTAAAAATTTTAAAAATATAGGAAAGCACAGAGAAATAGATCTCAAACCTCTTGAAATCTGATTACACCCGGGGACCACCACTATGGACCATTCTCTTAGAACTACACACACACACACACACACACACGCTCAGTTAATCCATGTGGGTGCTCTTGTACACAATTGCAACGTGATCACCTAAAGACTCAGTATTTGTCAAAGCACAGCTCAGGGATCCCCAATATCTGGAGCTTCTGATATCAAGAGCATGTCAGAGTCAACATGCTAATTCCTGGACCTGAGCCAAGACCTACTGGGTCACACTCTCTGGGCCTGGGGCCTGGGCATCTGAATTGAATCAGCTCGAAGGTGATGACAGGACACAGCTGGAGAACTGGGGCCTTCCTGGGAAGAGACAAGTGACACAATTCCTTGATCATCTTGGAGCAGAGTAGAGACAGCAATGGGACATTTCCTGTGGAGGAGACGGAGCCGGCATTCTGGAGCCAGGGCCACGGGCACCACCCTCGCAGGCTGGCCCTGATCGTTAAGTGCAATAAAGTTTACAACAGCAGCAGCAGCGAGAGTCCTTTCCTGCTTCATCAAAAATGCTCTTCCTGATGACGCTTTAAGTCGCTAATTTCATACAGCTGCTCTGATACGCCTGAGAGATGAACTGGAGTTCACCTAGGAGGACCGCGGACCAGAATCCCCCAGGGGAGGCTGATCCTTTGATGTCCATCCCGAGGGGGCGGCTGGGGGCCCTTGTTTCCAGCTTCAGGAGTGCTGCCCAGGCGGGAGGAGGGAGGCAGCTGGGATGGGCAAACTGTGGCCGCATCTCCAGGAGCTCAAAGCCCTCACCCAGGGCCGGGCACAGCATGTGTGCTGAACAAATGCGGCTGTGGGTGTTACTGCTCACCTCTGACAAGCTGCCGAACTCTTCCAAAGTTGAGTTTCTTTTCTGTACAATAGAGACTATACCACTACTCCTCCCCTTACCCTGACCAAATGAAATGATGATGCCAGTGTGTGTGCGTGTGTGTGTGTGTGTGCGTGTGTGTGCTGGGAACACAGAGGAGCTCAGTGAACAGACTCTTCCCTTCGCATCATTCATAGCACCCCAGGTGACAGGTGTTTTCCCCAGGGTGGGAAGGTCACTGAGGGCCCCACTCACCCCTCTCTGTCCAGCAGGCTGGGGCAGGCAAGGCAGCTGGGGGCCCTGTACTTTTCAAGCTTCACTCTTGTTGGGTTGGAGGCCAGTGGGCAGGACCCTGGCATGCATCGGCTCCCGCATCCCAGGCCTTGTTTGCTGCAAAGCCCAGGTCTGTCCAGAGGGCCATCTCAGCTCCAGGGGAAGTCACAGCCCCATTGGTGACAGTCTCGAGGGGTTCTTCCGGTGGCAGACAGGTCCAGAAACCTCTTGTCCAACCTCAAATGAGCGACACCCTAAGATACTTTCATTCACTATCCCATTTTGGTCTGGGCTGACTTCCTTCACTGGGTGGAAAACCCACTCTCCTTGCCAAATATCCTTCTTTTTCTCCCTGGCTCAGACCCCTTCTCCTTCTAAGNACAACTGTGGTTTCACTCCTTCCCCCGTCTTTCAACACCTCCCAGAAACACAACCTCATTACATGGCCCCATGCTGGTTCACTTGAGAAATAAAACTCAGAAACAAATTAAACGGCAATTTCTTTTCAAACAGCAGAGGAGCCAGGCTTCAGGAATACCAGGCCAGCAGCCTTCGGTTCCGACTCCTGGGGGCCACTTCCCCCAGCGGCTCTGGTGGTGGTAAAGCCAAGGCCTCCATGTGGTTTGCCTCGCCAGCAGTGATTTTGCATTTAATTTCCTTTGTTTTTCCTCCCCCAGTGTTCGCTCTGACCCAGGTCCCTTTTATCGAGACTTTGGTAATAAAACGCAAAACCCTCCGTGGGACCACAGGCCAAGGAAGCCTGCAACTCCTACCGAAGAGCATGCAGGGGGTAGCCGGCTGAGTGGGCAGGGGCCCCCTCACTGTCCCTCTGGCTCCTCCATCACCTTTGTCCCTGGTGCGGCCAGCGACGCTCCGATGGGCATCGGGCCCGAGAGCAACTCCCGGCTCCAGCTGGCGCAAACCGGTGGCCTCCCCAGTTTGCGCCCGGAGAGACTGCCAATAAAACTGCCAAGCTCATTCGAACCAGGGACTTAAATCCAATTCTCTCACAGGTCCCAGAGGCCACCAATTAACATACCACGTCCTGCCCTGCCATGCCCCTGCCTCTCAGCTGCTCTAAAACACATAACCCAGGGCTCCAAAGAGCTAGNGACTGCCAATAAAACTGCCAAGCTCATTCGAACCAGGGACTTAAATCCAATTCTCTCACAGGTCCCAGAGGCCACCAATTAACATACCACGTCCTGCCCTGCCATGCCCCTGCCTCTCAGCTGCTCTAAAACACATAACCCAGGGCTCCAAAGAGCTAGTGCCAATTACACACCAAATTAAGTTTTCAGCTATGTGTGTGTGTGTGTGTGTGTGTGTGTGTGTGTGTGTATACAGGACTGGTGCTTGTAACTGAAATAAAAAAAATAAACCCACTCTCGCTTTTTCAGTGAGTGATTCTGTCTAACCTCAGTGCTCAACCTTGGTCCACCTTGATTTTTGATAGATGACGCCAGCCCGTCATAAAAACCAAGCTTGGGAAAAAGGATTTTAACACCCACCCAGATGGGCAGACCAGGTGACAAGACCAAGCCAGGCAGACTGCCCGGACGCATCCAGCTGAAACGGAGACGGAGGTTTAAGTGGTTTACACACTACACACCTATCCAGGAAGCAAAAGGGTTGATGCTTACACCCAACCATGGAAAATAAGAATGCAGACCCCATCCTCACGGGCTTCCTTTGCCAGAGCCCACAAAGAAAGCTGGGGGGGGGCGGGGGGAGGTTAAGGAAGGGAAGAAAGAGGGAACCATATTCTTTTCCCATTCTACGGAGCCGGTGATTCCAAGGGACCTGAACCCGCCCCTGTGGCTAACATTTCTGCAGCCTCCGCAGCCTCTTCCAAGTACAGCGAGACACTCTGCATCCATTACCGAATTCTCACAGCAGCCTCGACAGGCAAGTAATGGTACTTCTGATGTGGATGGGGAAACTGAGTCTTGGACAAGGGGAAAATGACCTGCCCCAGATCTTGGGGGCACAGCTGAGGAAGAGGCTAGCCTGGTGGCATGAGCCAGCACCCTCTCTATGGCACCTCTCTGGGCTGGCAGATCCCCTTCCAAGCAAACATCTTGTTGAAGAATCTTCAGGAAGAGTCCGTTTCACACCCGGTGAGCTCCACAGCAGAATGCAGGCTGACCTGGTGCTTTGCTCCCAAACTGAGTTTAATGGGCTCAGTGGCAAAGAATCCGCCAGCAACGCAGGAGCCACAGGAGACTCGGGTGTGATCCCTGGAAGATCCCCTGGAGGAGGGCATGGCAACCCACTCCAGTATTCTTGTCTGGAGAATCCCATGGACAGAGAAGCTTGCTGGGCTACAGTCCATAGGGTTCCAAAGAGTCAAACATGACTGAAGCAACTTAGCAATAAGAATTAGCTTAACTTCTTGGGTTCAGCTATTTTTTTAAAAAAAGTGATTAAAATACTCATACACATGACCTTGATTTGTATTTTGAAGCACACCTGTCTTTAATAAAGCCCCACACTGACCCTTCAATTGCCAGTGCTTTTACGTCCATGCAAAGATTAGGGTGACCAGATATCCTGGTTTGCCCTGGACTGAGGGAGATCTGGGGACCCAGGATCAACAGCGCTAAGATTGGGAAAGTCTCAGGCAAACCAGGAGGAGCTGGTCATTCCAGGCAGTAGACATGGTGTTGTGTTTGGACAGCAGGGCGGGAGGGGACAGCTGCTGGCAGGGGCAAAAGGCCCTGGGAGCCACATGGGAGGCAAAGACAGTGTAACGCAAGGTGATCAACATTTGCTTTAAATGCCAGGGACAGGGGCTTCCCCGGTGACACAGTGGATAAGAATCTGTTTGCCAATGCATGGGATGCGGGTTCAATCCCCGATTGGGGAAGATCCGACACACTCCGGAGCAACCAAGCCTCTACTCCACAGCTGTGGAGGAGGAATCGGCAGCCCACTCCAGGGTGTGTGCCTGGAGAATCCCAGGGACAGGGCAGCCTGGGGGGTTGCCATCTATGGGGTCGCATAGAGCCGGACACTACTGCAGTGACTTAGCAGCAGCAGCAGCAGCAGCCACAACCATATCCCATAATCCAACCTGCACTCTAGAGCCCGGGAGCCACAACTACTGAAGCCCACGCGCCCTGGAGCCCACGTTCTGCAGCAAGAGAAACCACTGCACAGAGAAGCCTGTGCACCACAACTAGAGAAAAGCCCAGCACCGCCAAAAAAAAAAAAAAAAAAAACTGCCAGGGATAGAAGAAACCCTGAAATTCCCGTTCGCAACTTCACCTGCCAATGAAAACTGACGCTGGCGTGAATTTAAATTCCTACCCTGAGCAGAAGAGGTAACACTGGAAACGACAATGGAGAAAGACAAGGGGTGTCAACTTCTCCCGGAGCTGGAAGTGTCCCCAACACTTCACGTTAATTATTAGCCTAGAGTCGAGAGGCTGCCAAGGTGACAGATAAGAATGCTTCACACACCACGGGTTCCTTTTTGAAACGCATGTGCTTGAAAACAGACAAAAGTTACCTACATATACAAACCATCTAGAGTGCAGGCTTGAGTGTGTGTACACACACACACACACACCTCGAGGTAATCCGGATCACCCTCAACCTTCTTCAGGGACTTTCAGTTCCCAGGGTCACTGGAGCAATTTTGGCATTACATGCTCTCCCTTATGCCACAGCCATGGTGGTCCAGCGCTCCACGACTGCACTCTGACACTGAGGTCAAGGTCAGATCGTTGCCACTGGGTAGAAACCCTGTGGAGTGGCAAATTCCAGTTCTGTAATCTGACAAACGGCTTCCCTGGTGGCTTGGAGTGTAAAGAATCTGCCTGCAATGCGGGAGACCCAGATTTAATTCCTGGGTCAGGAAGATTCCCTGGAGAAGGGAATGGCAGCCCACTCCAGTCTTCTTGCCTGGGAAATCCCATGGACAGAGGAGCCTGGCAGGCCACAGTCCATGAGGTTGCAAAGAGTCAGACACAACTGAGCAACTAACATTTTCCCTTTCACTAATCTTACAAAACCCCACTGAGACTAGACTCCTGATGCTCAATCCTGGCTCCGCAGGACAATCACCTGGGGATCTGGATGCCTGGGCTCTACTCCAGACTAACTGAATCGGAATCCCTGGGGGTGAGCCCAGGCATCTGCATTTTTAAAGCTCCCAAGGTGATCCTGATGCTGGGCCAAGGCTGAGAACCATTGCTCCCTGCCAGGGTTGGCAAATTTTTCTTGTCAAGGGCCAGATAGTAAAAGTTTTAGACTTTTCAGGCCATATGGTCTTCAGCAACTAGTCAGCTCTGCGGTGGTGCTGGAAACCAGCCAAGGTGATATACAAATGGCTGTGTTCCAATAAAACTTTATTTATAAGAACAGCCGGTGGGCTGCCGCTTGCCAAGCCCTGCTTGAGACTTCACAAGCATCTGCAAGATTTGCCTGATTTAAGCAGCCATTCTGGACCTTGCTGGTGGCCATACCCCTCATGTGCGTGAGTGCTCAGTAACTCAGTCGTGTCCGACTCTGTGACTGTAGCCCGCCAGGCTCCTCTGTCCATGGGATTCTCCAGGCAAGAATACTAGAGTGGGTTGCCATTTCCTCCTCCAGGGGATCTTCCTCACCCAGGGATCAAACCCACGTCTCCTGCGTCTCCTGGTATTGGCAGGCAGATTCTTTTACCACTGAGGCACCTAGGAAGCCCATACCCTTCACGGCCCAACTTTAAAGTCAGTTTTGGGCTTCAGGAGCAGGGAGTTGTTTGCATTCTGTTTACTCTTAAAATGGCTTTTCTAGTGGCTCAGATTCAGGTAAAGGATCTGCCTGTAATGTAGGAAATCTGGGTTCAATTCCTGAGTCAGGAAAATCCCCTGGAGAAGAAAATGGCAACCCACTCCAATATTCTTGCCTGGGAAATCCCGTAGAAGAGGAGCCTGGCAGGTTACATTTCACGGAGTCACTAAGAGGGGGACATGACTAAGTGACTAACACTTTTACTTTACCGTCATAAGAAAAAGCAAACAGCAGTGGCAGTGTGGATGGAACAGAAAATGGATGGGAAATAAAAACAGTTACAAAAAACAAATAAGCAAGTATTTGGCCCCTATACGTCAGAGAAAGCCTCTCCTCCCATCACCAAAACCAACAAGGAAAATCACATGTGGGGCAACCAGACTTTAAAGTCACGCTTGCTCTCATTTTCCTTCTTCAGCAGCTGGCCTTTTACAAATCAGGTTCTATCACCTTGCCTCTCCCTCCTCATCCCCTGCTAAATATCCATTCTGTCTGAAGAACCCAAAGGAGCAAGCATGGAGCAGAAAAACAACTCCACACAATCATTTTTCTTCTTCTTCTTTTGTAAAGTTTAAACGGGAACAGGTTTAAAGAAATCAAACAGAGCTACCTGTAGGTAAAATTTCTTAGTAGATTAAATTTTGTCCAAGGTGAACAATCCCCTACCCACCCATTTTCTTAACATCACAAGGAACCCAGAATTATTTTGTCCATCAGCACGCTTGGCAGCCCATGTTCTGCATAGAGAAGCCATTACATACCAAGAATAGGACTTCCCTAGTGGACCAGTGGTTAATCCACCTACAGGGGACACAGGTTCTATCCCTGGTCTGGGAAGATGCTACACGCCAAGGAGCAACCAAGCCCAACCAACCAACCAAGCTCAGTCACAACTACTGAACCCATGAGCCGCAACTACTGAGCCTGTGTGCCCTAAAGCCCGTGCTCTGTAGCAAGAGAAGTCCTGGCAGTGAGAAGCCCGTACACCGCAACTAGAGAGTAGCTGCTCCTCAACACAGCTAGAAAAAGCACCTGCAGCAACGAAGACCCAGGGTGCTCAAAATAAAACAAATAAGTAAAATTAAAAAAAAAAAATACCAAGAGCAGCTTCTCATTCAATCTTGCCATAGAGGCAGTTATCCAGCATCTACTTGAATGCCTCTCAGGATGAGGCACTCAATACCTCTCCGAGATCTGGCTTCCATGATCCCAAAGCTTGTCTTATGGAAAAGGGGAAAGTTCAGTGGGTACAAGTGAGGAGCTAGAAGATACAGGTTTCGATTTGGTGTCAGGAAGTGAGGCCATCAGAGCTCACCAACCATGGGATGGGACACCAGAGAGGCCAAACACTCCCAGTTCTTCAAATCTTAACCTTTTAGAGAAAAGCTAAAAACACACAGATATTCTGAGACTCTGGCCAGGAAGCCCTGGTAAATGTATTTCCAGGGTCTCGGA
Source organism: Neotragus moschatus (assembly GCA_006410615.1). NCBI lineage: Eukaryota > Metazoa > Chordata > Mammalia > Artiodactyla > Bovidae > Neotragus > Neotragus moschatus. The sequence continues at coordinate 536,535 of SJYA01002635.1, forward strand.
AAATCTGATGAGCTGGAGGAAGGTTTTGCCACCTCGCCTGAAAACTACCGCAATTCCTCCAACCATATACGCCACGAAGACCAGTCCTTGGCATAGGTTGCTTAGGAGGCGAGTTTTTATCTGAAAACAAATTTGTACATTTATGCGGGAGAGGAAAACAGCTAAAAGAGGGGCCATATCCTATCACTAACAGATTTTGAACAGGTTCTTATACAAAGGGGCAGGCGCCACAGCAAATATTCAGGGTTTCCTCTTCAGTGGGACGGCGGCAAGGGACAGAACTCTCATAACCAGTTCACTTCTCCACTTTTCTTTCGGGAAATTCTTCCAAACACCCTAAAAATCAGGGAGTTAATTTTGGCTGCTTGAGAGTCCCTCGGACTGCAAGGAGATCCAACCAGTCTATCCTAAAGGAAATCAGTCCTGGGTGCTCACTGGAAGAACTGATGCTGAAGCTGAGACTCCAATATTTTGGCCACTTGATGCGAAGAGCTGACTCATTTGAAAAGACACTGATTCTGGGAAAGATTGAAGGCAGGAGGAGAAGGGGACGACAGAGGATGAGACGGCTGGATGGCATCACCGACTCAATGGACCTGAGTTTGGGTGGACTCTGGGAGTTGGTGATGGACAGGGAGGCCTGGCTTGCTGCAGTTCATGGGGTCGCAAAGAGTCGGACACAACTGAGTGATGGAACGGAACTGAACTGAATTTGGCTGCGCTGGATTTTTGTTGCTGCACGTCAGCCTTCTCCAGTTATGGTGCCTGGGTTCCTCGTGGAGGCGGCTTCTCTCGTTGCCGAGCATGGGCTTCAGGGCGGGCAGACTTCAGTTGCAGCTTGAGGGCTCTAGAGCTCAGCCCTCATAGTTGTGATGCATAGGCTTAGCTGCTACATGCCCCCAGACCAGGGATCGAACTCATGTCCCTTGCATTGGCAGGCGGATTCTTAGCCACTGGACCACCAGGGAAGCCCTAATCCTTAAACGTGAAGGCCAAGTTTAACAAATGAATGGAACCATGGCCTGCATATCTGGATATTAACTTTCCCCTGGGCTTCAATTTCCACAAAAATATTGCAGTTGTCCTCGGTATCTTCAAGGAATTGATTCCAGGACCCCAGTGCATAAGAAAATTCACGGATGCTCAAGTCCCTTATATAAAACACTGAAGAATTTGCAGATAATCTAAACACACCCTCCCATGTACTTTAAATCATCTGTAAATTACCTACTAGACCTAATGTAAATACTATGTAAATCGGTGCCCCCATGGCAAAACTCAAGTTTCGCTTTTTGAAACTTTCTGGAAATTTTTTCAGAATATTTATTATCTAAATCCACAGATGCAGAACTTGTAGATCCTGAGGGCCAGCTGAATGTGATACAGATTCTTCTGTTTATAAACTTTTAAACTTTATTTTGTGGCTTGTATAAACTACCTTACATGTTTTTGCCCAAGGAAGCAGAGTATAATAAATGAATGGACAAACACGTGAACGAGTGAATTCATAAGTAAATGGAGTGGTTGTTACATGACTGCTACCTCCTCACCCACCCATGCCTGGTGTATAAGTAGAGATGCTTCCTGAATGAATGAATGAATCAATCAGTCCAACAATGGAAAACCCACCTACTAGTTTGCTCATCACATCTGGCTTCTGAAACTACCAGGCTCATCCTGACACAGCCCGGATCACTCACTTCTCAGCTGTGACCTCTCCAATCTGTCCGCCTAACCTCACCAGTGTGGCTCTAGGAACAAACAGTAGCCCATCTCCTTTTTTGTACCTGCCATTCCTGCTCACAGTATGGCCAGGTCGTTGACGTAAGCTACAGTCTCCCAGTAGAATCTATGGGATGAAACCCAGAAAGCCTGGATAAAGATACCCAGGAGTCAGTATGGGAACCAACTCGGGCAAGTGCTGGCCCAAGGAACTTGTGACCGTCCGTCTCTGATGGGACAAGTTACCATGGCTCATCAGTGAGAGCTGGATTCCGATTTCTCCCGGGTTCAGGTATCAAGAGGACCAGCGTGACTGCAAAAGGGCCACCACCTACACACAGCGGTCAAGAGCCACATCTGGCCCAGGTTAAGCACCTCCGCACTTGGCTTAAATGAATGGCCAATCAAGATGCTGCATCGAAGGATGTTTCCAAATGAAAACAACAATGATGATAAAATCCGGCATCTAACTGCCACTCGGGGAGAAAGGGGCACTCTGCCACAGGACACCGCTGTGTATGAACTCAACTTCCTAACCTTAAAAATTTCTGGCCTCTGCTTTTTATTACTGAAACTGCTACCTTTTCCAGGCTCGCTATGTAGCCCGAACTTTGCATCCCCTGTCTCTTTTTTCTGACCTGTGACCCTAAGGGACAGGTACTGTCATTGTGGGAGACACTCCAGAGTGCTCTGCAGGGCGCCCTCTGATATGAAGATGCCCCTTCCTGGCTGTCAGTCCAGGTAGTAAAGGCAGGGGGACCCTAGACGCCAACAACACAGCTACTGGATCAGGGCTGGGCCCGAGCTCCTTTTTAGGAACCAGAATGGGTCTGACTGCCGTCTGATTGGCCCCCTGAAGGCAGCAAGTGGCACGGGGGCCAGTCACTGCCACTTGGACTGGAGAACTGACAGAGCAATCAGGAAGAAAGAGAGACAGAGAGATGAGAGACGGGGGAGGGGGAGAGATGCAGAAAGCACGCAAAGGAGAGCTGCCCTGGCCTGTGCCCGAGGCCCTGCTACACCACGTTGGCCTCTGGATTCAGTGGGACTCCTGCACTTATTTCTTCAAGCAAACGCAGCTTTTTAGCTTAATTAAGTTCTCATGGGTTTCTGTTGATCGCAGTGAAAGCATCCCCCTTAGTTTCTTCAACAAGCAAACTACAAACTCAGAGAGACGAAGGGAAAACTAGATGAAGCAAAGCTTAAAGGATACCCACTGATCACCGTGTGTGGCTTTTATTCAGATCCTGATTCAAATAAACAGCTTTAAAGATAAAATAATTGTATTCTCAAAGTTCAAACACATAACTAAGATAAAGTCTTAAAAGATTATAAAAACGCCAAAATTAGACAAGAAGATATACAGAATTTAAATAAACCAACAGATATTAAAGGGCTTCCCTGAGAGCCCAGTGCTTAAGACTTCACCTTCCAGCGCAGGGGGTACAGGTTTAATCCCTGGTCAGGAAGCTAAGACCCCCACATGACCAGCAGCCAAAAAGCACAAAAGAGAAGCAATAGTGTAGCCAATTCAATAAAGAATTTTAAAATGGTCCACATCAACAAAATATTTTTTTTAATGTTTAAAAATAAAATCAACAACAACCAGTCCTTAACTCGAACATTCCGGATTCCCACTTTCAGTTCAGTTCAGTCACTCAGTCGTGTCCGACTCTTTGCAACCCCATGAACTGCAGCACGCCAGGCCTGCCTATCCATCACCTACTGCCAGAATCTACCCAAACCCACATCCATTGAGTTGGTGATGCCATCCAACCATCTCATCCTCTGTCGTCCCCTTCTTCTCCTGCCCTCAATCTTTCCCAGCATCAGGGTCTTTTCAAATGAGTCAGCTTCAACATCAGTCCTTCCAATGAACACCCAGGACTGATCTTCTTTAGAATGGACTNATTTCTCAAGAGGCAGGTCAGGTGGTCTGGTATTCCCATCTCCTTCAGAATTTTCTACAGTTTATTGTGTAGTTTTTTATTTCTATAGTCAACGGCTTTGTTGATGCACTAACTGAGGCAGGGACGAACCTGGTCAGTAACAGAGCCAGTTTTCACACCCAGGTCTGGCCCCAGAACCTGTGTCCCACCCAGCACACTGGGCACACTGCCTCTGACCTCAACCTTGACCAGGACACCAGCCAGCACCACCACTCCCAGACTTCACTGTAAACCAGGACAGAACTCATTAACAGAACTATTCTAAGTCCTTCCAATTTAGGTCACTAACTCCTGCTGCACTGTGGGCCACCTTGGCGGTTTCCTCTGCACAGGGATGCCTACTTTCTGAGGCTGTGCTATTAGCGGTTTCATTTATTTTATCAGTTTTCCCATGTTAAACCACAGCTTCTGCCAAAGAAGAACCCTCTTTTCAAAGCCTAAAACCTATCAAAGAGTTTCCCTGGAGAAGTAAGCCTGGCAGTGGAGAGAGCTGGGGAAGGAGACTACGAATATTATTACAAGGTCGTTCTGTAAATTTAATTTTTAAAATGATATGCATACTTGCAATAAACATTTTAAGCTTTACTTTAAAAAATTTGCTATGCAGCCAACTCTGGGGATAGCGCAATCTTTTTTCATCTTTTGTCCCTAATATCATTGGAAGAAATGTTTACCAATGTCCTGCCTAACAAAAGAGGGTTCTGTTTGTAAAATGAATAGATGCCTATAACGGGGAAAAAAATTAGAAAATACAATAGAAAGAAAAAAAAGAAGTCATGGATTCAGTTATTCCAAGGCAAGCTTATTTCCTTTTATTCTTCCTCTATATATTTTTAAATTTTGCTTGCTTGTTTTAATATAATGCTGACCATGTTATAGTTACAATGTGGTATTCTGTGGGGTGGGCACTTGCAGTTTGCCTGCCCAGTATCTTTTCTAACCTTTGCTGAATGTCCGTAGTAGAAGCTGTCGTTTTTATTATTACCATTAGGCTTGCTTCTTCTCCATCACTGCATATTGTCTGTGTTGGGAGAGAGGGCAAAGAGCTTGTCTTTTAGTAAGGATCCAGACAGACAGAGTCAAATCTGATGGGTAACTGGCACAGCTCTTCATGACCCTGGATTTTGGCTCANTGAATGTCCGTAGTAGAAGCTGTCGTTTTTATTATTACCATTAGGCTTGCTTCTTCTCCATCACTGCATATTGTCTGTGTTGGGAGAGAGGGCAAAGAGCTTGTCTTTTAGTAAGGATCCAGACAGACAGAGTCAAATCTGATGGGTAACTGGCACAGCTCTTCATGACCCTGGATTTTGGCTCAGTTGGTAAAGAATCTGTCTGCAATGTGGGAGACCTGGGTTCGATCCCTGGGTTGGGAAGATCCCTTAGAGAAGGGAACGGGAACCCACTCCAGTATTCTGGCCTGGACGATTTCATGAACTGTATAGTCCATGGGGTCGCAAAGAGCTGGACACGACTGAGCGACTGTCACTCACTTCAGATAGGTTAAAAATTTCTGGCTTTTCCTTGGGAATGCTCTGATAAGGAATATTCACATGAGCCCTGAGATAGAAATCAGGTATGCACGGATGGTGGGAAGCCCGCGTGTGGACAGCAGCACACACGGCTGGTCACCACCGCATACTCATCCTTCCCTTCTCAACGAACAGAATCCTAATCTTCAGCCAGCAATCTGCCTCCCTTAAAAATGATCATTTCCCAGTGTCCCTTGCAGTCCAGGAGAGTCATGTGACAAAGCTTGGCCAATGAGGTGGAAGAGAAAGTTAGGAGGTGGGCTTTCCAGGAGGGCTCTGTAAGAAGGAGCAGAGAGGGCTGGAGTTTACTCTTCCTTTAAGCCTCCGGCTTCCAGTCATGAAGCTGTGAAGCTGAAAAACATAACAGCCACTGCTCAGAGTGACTGAGCAGTGAATAGAAGCAGCTGGTTCCTTGATGCCTCTATACTGGGTCCCAGAAATGGCTCCAAGCTGCTTATCTCCAGGCTTCACTGTATGAGATAAATAAATCCAATTTGATGAAATCACTCTCAGTTGGTTTTTTGTTACTTGCAGCTCAATGCAATCTTAACTGACACAATACACACCCTCTTGTATGATATGATAAATCCAACATAAACTCTTCAACACTTACTCGACTATATCCCTATGGTTGGAGAGTGCGGCTAGTTCCAATTTTGGGGGGCTGCTATAAATATTTTAGTAATAAGCACATCTATGCATAAGCACCTGCGGGTCCTCACATTTCTACAGCACTTTACAACCTGCAAAACTCTTTCACGTCCATTCTCTCATGAAGCCAGAGACAAGTGACTCAAGACAGGATGACTCAGGGGCAAGCTACAGGCACCAGAATTCCCATGATGGCTTCTCTCTCCTTTATGTTTCCCTCAGCATCTGAGTTTTGCTCAAAGAGCCATCCAACTTCGCTGAATAGTGGCTGCTGAGTCCAAGTGAGAAACGAGAGACAAGTGCAAACTGTGAAGAGCTAGGGGCGTGCTGTCCAGGTTCTAAAACCCTCAGATTAACTCTATTGGAGGTCACCCTGTGAAGCCAGGAAGTCTGTCTCTAACTGCAGGGTGCAAAGAACCAATGACCACAACAGATTGAGGCATACAGGTTGGTCAGGAATATGGTGTATTGCTTGGGGCCTCTGAACACTGAGGGGTGGGACAAAAAACCCAGAGATGATAACCAATGTTTGCATGTCAGTTGGCTGGAGGAGCAACAGGTTGGGGGGTGGGGTGGGTGAGAACTGGGGAGGTATTAGAAAAGGTGGCAAAGACTGTGAGATCTTGAAAAGGCATTAGGAGAGGGCTGGTTCTTAAACATACAGGAAATCTGCTCCAGGGACCACCTGGAACCATCACCCCCTCTAACCTCGGGCTTTCCCGAGGCACTCTTTATTTCCCACGTGGTACACGCATCTGGCGGCTGCCCACAGCCATCCCACATGATGCGGGCGGTGGGGGAGGGGGAAGTACTGAAGGGCCAAAGACAATGTCTGTCTTCGTTCTGAGATGACGATCATAAAACCACCAGCTGCCATCTTGCATTTGGAGAAAGCTTGGCACCTCTGCCCTTGATGTCAGTTTTGCGGATGGGGTCCAATCACTCTGGCTGTAAAGTGAATCCCTGTATCCTCACGGACCAGCCCTATAAAATCAGAGGTGCAGTAAAAGAGACTCATCTCCCAATCAAGTGGTCTTTGCACTTTTTACAACACATTTGTTCCCTACATATCCAATCCAGAAAGCCTTCAACTTTATATAGCAGATCTCATGTATTACAGAACAAGGACTCGACACCCTGGCAATAAAATCACAAAGATCCTCTCCTACCCTCGACTGTGAGAACCAGGACCCTACGTGTATTAGGTTCTGGACTCTGCGCTGGCCACCTGTGAGGTGTGAGTGCTAATATCTCCATTTTATAAATGAGGAAACTGAGGCTCAGAGAGGTGGGGGAACTCTGTGTCCAGGGTCACACAGGAAGGGGGAAAAAAGGACTTTTAAATGTCTTAAGCTAATGCGCTCTGATTTCTAGAGCAAGGGGTGTCACAGAAAATTGCTAGCTCTTTGTTGGGGAGGGGTCACCTCCTCCCTCCTTCCAATCGCTTCTTTCATAAAAGGAGCAGTTGGAACTCTTCCGGGCCTGGTGGTTTTCCGAGACATTCCTTTCGTTTTGCTTATTCTCGAAAGCTGCAGGCCACGTTCTAAATGCAGGTCCAAGGACTGGGGCCAGACCACGGGGTCTTCACGCAGAGAAGAGTTTCTGCCCTCGGCCCCTGCCGAGGGGAAGGATTAGCAGGCAAAGTCCAACTTGATTGAAAAATAACTTCCCTCCCGGCCGCTTTATGGCTTCACACCCCTTCCTCTCGGCTCTGGCTGAGTCTGGCCCCAAGACCGCTGGACTCAGGGTGGTCCTTCCTTCTCCAAGGGACTGGAAATTACTAAAGGAGCACCGGAGGGCTGCTGAGGGGACCACATGAAGTCGGGCAGCAACTTACTCATGTTTTTTTTAAAAAAGTTTAAAGACGAAGGCAGTGACCATGCAGGGCCCGAGGCATTCTGGTTCCACCATGTACCAGCTCTGCACTGCCGAGCAAGGTGCCCCTCCCCTCCCCTCCCCTCATCTGCAAAGTAGGCGGCAGTCCCCAACACCGAGGGGTTGGCATGAGGAAGCAGTGAGAGCAAGTATTTACAGAATACTTAGAACTTGACACATGGCAGTGACGCAGACGGTACAGCCCAGCCCTGGGACAGGGTGAGCCCTTTTACACCCATCAGGTCAGCCAAAGCCTGACAAAGGCAGCTTCCCTAGTGGCTCAGATGGTAAAGCCTCCGCCTGCAGTGCAGGAGACCTAGGTTCGATCTCTGAGTTGGGAAGATCCCCTGGAGAAGGAAATGGCAATCCACTCCAGTATTCTTGCCTGGAGAATCCCATGGACAGAGGAGCCTGGCAGGCTACAGTCCACGGGGTCCCAAAGAGTCAGACATGACTGAGCGACTTTCACTAGAACTTGACAGGTGGCAGTGACATCAGATGGGACAGCCCAGCCCTGGGACAGGGTGAGCACGTCTACATCCATCAGGTCAGTCAAAGCCAGTTCCTGCCATCACTTCTGAGAAGCACAGAAATCTGGCTTTGGCCAAAGACAGGTCTGGCCTTTGCCCTTGGCTTCTGGGAGGTGACCTGTGCCATTTAGCGGGGGTGTCTTTGTTTAGGCTGGGGCTGACCAAGCCAGAGAGACCACTAGTGTGACCTGGGATGGGGCCGTGGGTCAGACAGTATCAGTGGGCCTGCAGACTGAGCGCAACCACAAGGGCCACCCATCAATCAATCAATTGATCATGCCCATGAACCAAGCCCCAATAAAATCTCCAGGCACTGAAGCTGCCACGAGCTCCCCTAGTGGGTGACGCCTGCATGTATTGCTACACATCAGTGCCAGGAGGGGGATGTGGGTGGAACCACTTTCATGTGAGCTCTGTGTCTTTCTAAGACATGATCAAACCTGAGGGTGGCCTGAGAACCCCTCCAACTTGCAGTTAGTGACAGAAATGAGGGTGCTCTCCAGGCAACTTCCCCAACACCACCCCTCCTGAGTTTCATGTCCTCTGGGACCTCCAACCACCCAAACTGGAAACAACCAAGTGGAGGGCATTTCAGATACAATCTCATGGGCACCTCAGTTTCCACATCTGTAAAATGGGACCCACAGCGCCTACCTCTCCAGGTTGTGAGTTGCCCAGGGTCTCACAGTGTGGGAGCAAGAAGAACCCAGGCTTTGACTCCATGGCCCGAGCCCTCTGCACTGGGCCAGCCTACCTCTCAGGGGCAGAGGTCAGCATGGGGATGAGCCAGGCCCACCTTCAGGAGAAGGTCCCACACATATGGAAAACGCCAGTTTCTACACTTTTTTTTTTAATCACTACTACAAGTGTGGATCAAATCTCACCTACACGCTGGGAGACGTAGGACAGCATCACCTGACTTGCCTGTCAAGTCACGATCATGCTTCTGTTAACACGGCTGCCCAGGCCAGGCTCTGATGGACAGGACCCAGACGGCAATGAAGGAGCCTGTGATCTGCACACACAACATTCCCGCTACAGCCTGACGCTCTCACGGGGGCAGATTTGAGAACTGCTGTCGAGACAGAGAGGGCCTGGATCCCTGCCTCTGGCAGCACCACCACTGGGCAGGTCTCAAGTTCTGGGTCTTAGTTTTCCATCTACACAGTGGGGATAAGGGTCACAGCTGCCCTTTCCCACTTGTGGAACAGCTGTGAGGATGCCATGCTTGGACAGCCCTGGTGCTGACACCCGGGAGCCACAGCCGCCCCCAAAGAGGAGCAGCCTATAGCACATACCATGGGGCGGGATGGACGATTCTGCTACAGGGCTTGCTACAAACGCAACGCAGTGCCAGCGCAGGGGACGCATTAGGGGACAATCTGAGCACAATCTGAATTCTGTACTTGCTGACGCACAATTTTGTCTTTGAGAAATGGTGAGAAACGCTGGATGTGTACAGAAAGCCACAACCAGTTCATCGGAGCCAAATAGAGCCACGTACGACTACACAATACACACACACACACACACACACACATTCTTGTGTGCATCCTTCAAACACCTACCAGCTCCCTTGGGCCACAAAGGGTGTCACGAGCCACGCCGATCACCTCTAATGCTAACCTGCGATGGGCTGACTTGGGTCCCCCACAAAATTCATANACACACACACACACACACATTCTTGTGTGCATCCTTCAAACACCTACCAGCTCCCTTGGGCCACAAAGGGTGTCACGAGCCACGCCGATCACCTCTAATGCTAACCTGCGATGGGCTGACTTGGGTCCCCCACAGAATTCATATATTGAAATCCTAACCCCCCTATAACTCCAAATATTACCATATGCGACCATATTTGGAGATGGGGTCCTTCAAGAGATGATTAACTTAAAAGGAGGCCAGAAGGGGGGACCCTGATCCAATCTGACTAGTGTGCTAAGAACAAGAGGTTTGGACACCTAGAGACAAGGAGAGCGCGTGCACAGGGCAAGGCCTGGTGAGGACACGGCGAGGAGACGGCCATCCGAGCAGCAGGAGAAGAGGCCTCACCGGACGGACGCCCAGTCTGCTGGCACCTTGACCTCAGACTTCCGGCCTCCAGATCCGTGAGCAACAAATCCCTGTTGTTTACAAGTCACCCAGCCTCTGGCATTTTGCTCCAGCCACCCAGGCTTTCCAAGACATGCCTCTAGTCCTATGTTCCCTCATTTCCATTTTCCTATTAGTTGGAGACTTTTAGGAGTACTTATGTGTTTTAGTGGTTTTTCTGGTGTATCTTTTAAAAAATTAATTTTTACTGGAGTATGTTCGCCTGACAACGTTGCGCTACCTTCTACTGTAGAGCAAAAGAGACAACTAATGGAACCTACAGTGCAGCACAGAGAACCCTTCCTAATGCACTGGGGAACCTAAATGGGAGGAGAGCCCGGAACAGAGGGGTGAATGCAAGAGAACCCTTCCTAACGCACTGTGGAGACCTAAATGGGAGGAGAGCCCGAAGAAACAGGGGGATGAATGTAAAAGAACCCTTCCTAATGCACTGTGGGGACCTAAATGGGAAGAGAGCCCGAAACAGAGGGGATGAATGCATATTATGGCCGATTCTTTCGGCGCTTTTTTAAACTAAAGTATATTTGATTTACAGTGTTGTGTTACTTTCCGCCATACAGCAAAATGACTCAGTTATACATACATATACATTCTTTTTTTATACTCTTTTCCATTATGGTTTATCTCAGGATACTGAATATAGGTCCCTGGGCTATGCATTAGGACACTGTTGTTCAGGAGTACACGTGTTGTATTAGAACTGACTGTACTATTCTCTGCACTTCACCTAAATGACTTATTCTAACCTCAAGTCATTTAATCCCATGAGGTAAGTTAAGTGAAAGTCGCTCAGTCGTGTCCAGCTGTTTGCGACCCCATGGATTATACAAGTCCATGGCGTTCTCTAGGCCAGAATGCTGGAGTGGGTAGCCTTTCCCTTCTCCAGGGGATCTTACCAAACCAGGGATCAAACCCAGGTCTCGCATTGCAGGCAAATTCTTTACCAGCTGAGCCACAAGGGAAGCCTGAGGCCAACACTACAACTATCCCCATTTTACAAATGGGAAAACTGAGGCACAGAGAGGGCAGGTAAGTTGCCTTCAGTCACACAGCTGACAAGTGGGCAGGACTGCAACCTGGGCCCCGGAGGCCAGGCTCCAGAGCCCGGGCTCTGGACCAAGGGACGCACAGTGGTTACACGGATGGGCTTGCGGGGAACGAGGCCCCCAGACCTTCCTTCCCGCAGGCACCCTCCACTGAGTCCCCACCACCCACCCCTCCACACCAGTCAGGAAGGTCCTCACGGAGCTCCCACACCATATTAAACCAAATCCAACTGACAAAAGAGCATAACCTGGTTCGTGAGTGCTAGGCGGGAAGGAGCTCTCTTCTAGTGTGGTCAGCCGCAGTGAATCTTGCCTGAGGAAATGGCAACCAGGGTCTTTGTGATTCAGCAGAGTACTGCCGGGCTTCAGGCTTAGAAAACATTTTCTTGATGAGTTCGGTGACTCCCTGGGAAAGCCCTAGAGCACACCTCACCTGCCATGCTCCCAGGCAGGCATGTGGCATGTGGTGGCATGTAGCAGTGAGGACCCAACACCTCTCTTCCCATCCATCTCATTTAAATGTCACTCACTCACGACACTGAAAGGACCAGGTGGCTCCTGGCTAGACGTTCCTTCACGTATTCATTTCAGAATGAAACTGAACAATGCACCCGACGCATAACGGGCGTCTGTGTCGACGAGAGGGAAAACAGATGGGGCTTGGCCAGCACCCCACCGAGCCCACGGGCACAGAAAAACTCACTGCCAGGAGAAGGGCTCTCGTGCTGGAGGCAGCATCCACTCAGAAACTTCCCAGGTAGGAGTGGAGCTGAAGCAGGAACTTGGAGGACCAAGGTCAGCAGAAAGGGAAGGGGGAGGAGGGGCCTTCCCTGCAGGAGGACAGAGAAGACTGGAGCCTGACTTGTAACAAAGGGTAGGTTCTGAGACCCGTCAGTCCCCAGCTCCTTGGTGGGGGAAAGCGGGGCAAAAACGGAGACGGTGGGCTTCCCTGGTGGCTCAGTGGTGGAGAACCTGCAGGCCAGTGCAGGAGACACGGGTTCCATCCCTGGTCCGAGAAGATCTCACGTGCAGCGGAGCAACTGAGCCTGCGCACCTCAACTACCGAGCCTGTGCTCTAGAGCCTGGGAACTGCAACTACGGAGCCCCCGCTGCACAACAAGAGAAGTCACAGCATGGAGAAGCCCTCACATCACAGCTAGAGAGCAGCCCCCACTGCCGCAACTAGAGAAAAGCCCACACAGCAGTGAAGACCCAGCACAGCCAATAAAATAAATAAATAAAATTATTTTACAAAGTCGGGGGGAGGGCTTGGGGAGAGAGCCATGAATGCCACCCAAGGGGTTCCTTTGGACCAAATACACAACAAGGCCATTATTCCTGTGGATTTCCCTGAATTAGAACATGCGCTGTTTCATCCTGGGTTGCAGGAGGCCAATTAGAACCTGAGAAGTAAACCAAGGCAGAGGCAGGAGGAAAGTGGATGATTTACACTTTGCTCGCCCAACGAAACAATTGTCGGGGACCTGCTGCCAGCTATGTCTAGACGAGGAGCTATGTGTTACCGCTTTTATTCGCTTTTCCCTCTCTATCTTACTCAAGTAATAGATTCTAAGTCATTCTCTTGGTTGTGAAGGATGCCAACTGTAAATAAGGCATCCATTCATTGACAAAGACCCAGCAGGAGCCACTGAAAATGTTTTGCTAGTAGAGTAACTATGTGCTTAAGTGTTTAAAATATTGGAACACACCTCATTAATTCAAATTACTCTCTTCAATTCACTGGCATTACTTCATGGGTGGGTGAGGGAGAAAAGAGCTAACATTTCTGGAGTCGGCCAGTTGGCTGAGTCCTCACCATCATCTTGTTTAATTTTCTCATGGTGCCTTTAAACTGTCTTTCGGAGACTCCCCTTTCGCTCCCCCTGCCCCTGCCACTTGGCTATAAGGGCTGTGGAGCCACCTTGTTCTGACCCTCTCTGGTCACAGTTTTCGAGCTGGCCAAAGAGTTTGTCAGTTCAGTTCAGTTCAGTCGCTCAGTCATGTCTGACTCTTTGCGACCCCATGCACTGCAGCATGCCAGGCCTCCCTGTCCATCACCAGCTCCCGGACTTGACTCCAACTCATGTCCATTGAGTCGGTGATTCAATCCAACTATCTCATCCTCTGTTGTCCCTTCTCCTCCAGCCTTCAACCTTTCTCAGCATCAAGGTCTTTTCAGATGAGTCAGTTCTTCGTATCAGGTGGCCAAAGTACTGGAGTTTCAGCTTCAACATCAGTCCTTCCAGTGAACATTCAGGACTGATTTCCTTTAGGATGGACTGGTTGGATCTCCTTGCAGTCCAAGGGACTCTCGAGAGTCTTCTCCAACATCACAGTTCAAAAGCATCAATTCTTCGGCGCTCAGCAAACAAACTCTTTGGCCAACAGATTGGCTTAGAGGCCATGGGAGCCCAGCTGAGCCCATGAGCTACTTCCCTGGGAACTCTGGACTTGGGGCTACAGAGCACACGGGGAATGTTGTTCCCACGACTGAAGTGGTGAGGTGTAAACTTGGGGGATTGAGGAGATGTTCGACGATGGTGGAGGAACAGGACAGGGAGACCACTTTATTCCCCACAAACACATCAAAAGACCACCTGCACACGGAACAGCTCCCACAGAACAACTTCTGAAGGCTGGTGGAGGACCCCAGACGTCCAGAAAGGCAAACCAGTTTCCTTGGAAGGAGGCGGGGCAAAGGA
>SJYA01002635.1:553185-628378 GCA_006410615.1 Neotragus moschatus
TCAGTCGCTCAGTCATGTCTGACTCTTTGCGACCCCATGCACTGCAGCATGCCAGGCCTCCCTGTCCATCACCAGCTCCCGGACTTGACTCCAACTCATGTCCATTGAGTCGGTGATTCAATCCAACTATCTCATCCTCTGTTGTCCCTTCTCCTCCAGCCTTCAACCTTTCTCAGCATCAAGGTCTTTTCAGATGAGTCAGTTCTTCGTATCAGGTGGCCAAAGTACTGGAGTTTCAGCTTCAACATCAGTCCTTCCAGTGAACATTCAGGACTGATTTCCTTTAGGATGGACTGGTTGGATCTCCTTGCAGTCCAAGGGACTCTCGAGAGTCTTCTCCAACATCACAGTTCAAAAGCATCAATTCTTCGGCGCTCAGCAAACAAACTCTTTGGCCAACAGATTGGCTTAGAGGCCATGGGAGCCCAGCTGAGCCCATGAGCTACTTCTCTGGGAACTCTGGACTTGGGGCTACAGAGCACACGGGGAATGTTGTTCCCATGACTGAAGTGGTGAGGTGTGAACTTGGGGCATTGAGGAGATGTTCGACGATGGTGAGGAACAGGACAGGGAGACCACTTTATTCCCCACAAACACATCAAAAGACCACCTGCACACGGAACAGCTCCCACAGAACAACTTCTGAAGGCTGGTGGAGGACCCCAGACGTCCAGAAAGGCAAACCAGTCTCCTTGGAAGGAGGCGGGGCAAAGGATAAAGATGGAAAGGGGGACAAAGGATTTTGGGATGGGAACCTGTAGTGGGGTGGGAGTCGTGAAGCAGAAGTTTCCACACAAGAGGAAACTCTCTCACAGGTGGGTCAGGGGGAGCTTAGAAAGCCCAGAGGGAAGCATAAAAAAGCAAGACTGAGAAAATTCACCGCAGCGACTGCACCAAATGGCAATTACCAGCCAAGAAGTGGCTAACAAGCTCATATCCTCCCGCAGCCAGCAGGGGCTGGGTGCAGAGGTTCAGGGTGCATGGGTTAGGCCTCAGGGAACGGATCAGAGTTGAATGCCATAAACTTGGGGGCTCGTGGAGAGCACGTTTCCCACTCGGTGGAGAAATCTGGCCTAGAGCAGAAGAGAGACTTAGTCAAAATGCAGAGAAGAACAAAACAGTTGGTGGCATTCAAGTCCTGGATTCCCTTCCTCCTGGGGCTCAGCCTCACCCCGACCCTGCCAGTGGCAGGTTTGATTCCTCTTTTTTGTAATTGAAAAGCAGATTCCCTCCTTCTTGTGCACAGATTCGTTCCAGTTAGGCTTCTGTCACTTGCCACCAACAGTCTTAACAGGCAGGTCTTATCATCACTATCTCACCAATGAAGAATGAGGCTTGGACTCGTACAAGAGTTTCAGAACTAGAATTTGGCCCCCAAATCACTTCCTGTTTTCCATGTACCTGTAGGTATGTGCAGTAGAAAGAACAGTCTCCATGCCTGACCCTTCCTGTCGAAATGTGGGCGACTCCCAGAGTTAAGGATATAAAGGAATCATCAGAGGGCTGGGGAGGGTCTATTCTGCACCAGGCTTCCCTCTACCCAACCCTCAGCCACTCCCACAAAGCCAGAAGACAGGCCTCTCCCAGAAGGCTGCTGTTGGGTGTCCTCTGGCCTGGCAAGCCCTCTGCCTCTGGGAGATACTGGTTTCTCCCTTAGCTCCACCAGCCAGCTGTGTGGTCAAGGGTGATTTGCCTAACTTCTCTGGGATGGGCTGAATTGTGTTCCCTCGGAAATTTGTGTGTTGAAGTTCCAACTCCTCAGGAGATTGGAGTGAAGACCACGTGAAGACACAGTGAGAAGATGGCTGTCCACACCCAAGGAGCAGATCCCGCCCTCAGGAATCTCAGGAGGAACCAACCCTGACC
Source organism: Neotragus moschatus (assembly GCA_006410615.1). Taxonomy (NCBI): domain Eukaryota; kingdom Metazoa; phylum Chordata; class Mammalia; order Artiodactyla; family Bovidae; genus Neotragus; species Neotragus moschatus. The sequence goes on from SJYA01002635.1 coordinate 555,052, forward strand.
TTGGACTTGGCCTCCAGAGTGGTAAGCAAATACATTTCTGCTGTTAAAGCACCAATCGGTGGTACTTTGTCAGGCAGCACTAACAAACTAAGAGAGGCTCTGAGATCCGTCCTTCCCACCTGTGCAATGACTGAAGTAATGCCGGTGGCCCTGGCATGTGGGGCGTGTCGTGGTAAGAATTATAAAGCCGGCACACGGCAGTCGTGCCGCGGGCGTGCCTTCAACTGTAGCTGTGTCTCCTGTTCTAACAGTCATGCAGCCTCAAGAGCTGCAGAAGATCCTCCCTCCTTTGCTAGAACTCCAAGGAAGCCTGGTGTTTCCTTGACAACCATGTTCCGACAGGAGGAGCCACGTTCCCATCTTTCCTGAACAGAAGGCTCTGAGATGAAGGGCTAGGGGGAAAGCCAGCCTGGTCTCTACGTCTGTGGGATGAAGACGACTCTGGGGATGTCTGGAGATGGGCTCATGCCCAGAGAAGGGGGAAGGAAGCGCGCACGGTTCACTGGATGCCCGCAAAGTGTCTCCAGGGGAGGGAAGGCGTGATGCCATGGCACGGGGCATGCCCGTGCGGCTGATCTTGACAAGTGCTGACGGGAGCCTCCGGCCAAGGGACCTGGAATGAAGACCCGAGAGACAAAAAAGACAGTGCTGGGAGGAAGCACGTCTNATGCCCGCAAAGTGTCTCCAGGGGAGGGAAGGCGTGATGCCATGGCACGGGGCATGCCCGTGCGGCTGATCTTGACAAGTGCTGACGGGAGCCTCCGGCCAAGGGACCTGGAATGAAGACCCGAGAGACAAAAAAGACAGTGCTGGGAGGAAGCACGTCTGGGCAGACAGGGAGCATGTGGGGCCTGGCCCCGAGCACCAGGTAACAGAGCATCTCACACGTGCGTGCATGTGTGTATGGGTGTATGTGGTGTGCGGGGCTGGTGTGTGTAGTATGTATGTATTTGTGCATGGTGTGTGGGTGTGGTGTAGGGGCACGTGTGTTTGTATGGGGGTATGATGTGTGTAAGGGGTGTGTGGTGTGTACAGGTATACAGTGTGGTACGTGCTGGGTGTGTGTGTACAGGTGTGTGTGGGGTGTGTGATATGTGTGGGTATTTGTGTAGAGCATGTGTGTTTGTATAGGATGTGTGTGGTGTGTAGTGTGGGGGAGTGGTAATGTGTGTGTGGTGTGCGGGTGTGTGATGTGGGCTGTGTGTGTGGTACACGTGTGGCATGTGAGGAGAGGATATGCCACGTGTGGGTGTTTTGTGTGTCTGGTTGTGTAATACATGTGGTGTGCCTGTATGTGTGTATGTGCAGTGTGTGTGGTATGTCGGCTGCGTACAGGTAGTGTAGGGTATGTGATGTGCATGGATGTTTGTGTACAGTGTGTGTGTTTGTATATGATGTGTGTATAGTATGTGTGTGGGGGGTGGTAATGTGTGTGGGTGGTGTGTGCAGTATGTATGTATCTGTGTGTATGGTTTATGTATTAATAGTACATGTAGGGGTCTATGTGGTGTGTGTTTGTCTATGAGTGTATATGTGTGTGTGTGTATGCATGTGTGTGNAGGAGGAGGATGACTTGGGCAGGGTCAAACAGCCAGCAGGGAGGGCCAAAGCCCAGGACTCAGGCCGTCAGGGACTCTCCCTCAACAAAGCACCACATCTCTTTGCCAAACCACAGTCCAGTCAAATGCTATCTTTACTGACCCTCTCCCTATCATTGACACCTAACTCAGTGCTTTCCAGGAAAGTCAATGAAAAATAATTAATTCCCCCTTATACTTGCCAAATCATCACTTTTTTTTTTCAAGACACAATTTACATATTATATTCCTATTTAAAGTACAGGTCTGTGGGTTTTAGTATGTGTACAGAGTTGTGTAAATGTCGCCACAGTTTAATTTCAGAACACTTGCTTCAAAAGAAATCCCTTACTCAGTAGAATGGTAATGAGTGGTAAAGAATCCGCCTGCTGATACAGGAGATGTAAGCTCAATCCCCGGGTCAGGAAGATTCTCTAGAGAAGGAAATGGCAACCCACTCCAGTATTCTTGCCTGGGAAATCCTGTGGACAGAGGAGGCCAGCATACTACANAAAAGAAATCCCTTACTCAGTAGAATGGTAATGAGTGGTAAAGAATCCGCCTGCTGATACAGGAGATGTAAGCTCAATCCCCGGGTCAGGAAGATTCTCTAGAGAAGGAAATGGCAACCCACTCCAGTATTCTTGCCTGGGAAATCCTGTGGACAGAGGAGGCCAGCATACTACATTCCATGGGGTTGCAAAAGAGTCGGACAAAACTTAGCAACTAAATGACAGCTAATACTACACTCCCCACCTTCCTCTCCAGCCTCAGGCAAACTTTAATCTACTTTCTACCTCCCTTAATTTGAGACATTTCACATAAATGGAGTCTTGTATCATGTGGCCTTTTGTGACTTGCTCCTTTTGCTTAGTATAATGTTTTTGAGGTTCATTCATGTTACAGCATGAATCAGGGCCTCATTCCTTTTTACTGCTGAATAATATTCCATAGTACAGATATACACCATTTCGTTCACCCATTCCATGTTGATGGACAGTTGGGTTGTTTCCAGTTTTTGAATAATTCTGCAATGCTGCTACGAACAACCGTGTACAAGTTTCTGTGTGGATGGATGTCTTCATTTATCTTGGATATACAGCTATGAGTGGAACTGCTGGATTATATAGTAACTGATATTTTGAGGGATTGCCAGAATGCTTTCTAAAACAGCTGCACCATCCCCTACATTCCCACAGCAGCGTATGAAGGTTCTAGTTTTTCCACATTCTTGTCAACACTTGTTATTGTCTGTCTTACTGGTTTAAGCCATCTAGTGCTTGTTAAGTGGTATTCCACTGTGCTTTCTATTTCATTTCCCTAGGGACTAGTGATATCTATTCCAATTCTTTGCCCATTTTTAATTGGGTTGTTTGTCATTTTACTATTGAGATACAAGTGCACATTTTGATGCAAGCCCCTTATCAGATATGTTGTTGCTGTTATTTAGTTGCTAAATCGTGTCTGACTCTTTTGAGACCCTGAGGACTGTAGCCCACCAGGCTACTCTGTCTATGGGATTTCCCAGGCAAGAATCCTGGAGTGGGTTGCCATCTCCTCCTCCAGGGCATCTTCCCAACACAGGGTTTGAACCCACATCTCCTGCATTGGCAGGCAAATTCTTTACCGCTGAGCCTTGGCTCATTACTAAACAAATAAGAGTCCACAGACTACAAGAGCATTCAAGAAAGGCTCCGAAAGGCTCAGTGGTGTTTGGGATGGGTCAGTAACAATCACACACTCGGTGCCTCTGTACACTCACGTCTGTATCCAGGGAATTTAATAATGTTGACTATCTGCCTGGGACAGGATGGATAACTGTGAGCGGACACTTGACCTGCAGTTCCACAAACACCACCTCTGCTCTCCCCTACCTGGTCTCCACTCTGACTACACACCTAAGGTCAACAATAATACCAGCAGCTACAAAGCTCTGTTTGCCGGAGCCAGGCTGACAATCAGTGACTGCGTAGCCCTTTCAAAGGCTTTCTACGGAGCCATCTTCCGTCCAGTCCAGCCTGCACTCAGACTCTCACTCTGAACCCAGCTCAGCTGACCAATCTTGAACCTTTCCCCTACTTTGGTTGATAAAAAACAGATTCTTTGCCCATGTGGTTCGAGAGTTGTTTTACTTCTTTTTCTCTCTGTGTGTGTTTGTGGCAGAGAAAGGCAAGGAAGAGTTCTGCCCTGTTATCTTCCTAGGTTCATGACCTGGGCTCTGGCTTAGCGATCAGTTTCACTCCATCCATGACTACTGCAGTCTTTCTGTTTCCCAGTTATTATCATTTCTCATCCCCGCACCTGCAGTGTAGTCCCCGCCCCCTGATTTTGGCTTGAGCTTGCTTCTTCCTGGAAATGCTTAGCTCTCAGATCTCTGCACACCCCCAGTCCCCTCTCCTTCCTCTGGTCTTTTTCTCCCCATTGCTCTGCTTGGAAACGCCTATTTTCTTTCCTCCCTGCCCGCCCATCAGACCCACACCACACTAACCACACGTTTTAAGCTTGCCAAGCTACGTGGCATCTGGGACACTGAAATCAGCCGGTATTTTAATTGCCACCCCTGCCCATGCTTGGCAGGCATGGACCGTGATTAGCTGTCATCATGCCATCACATGGTCAGCAAACATACCCCCCGGGGAGCTGCCTGCATCTCTGTTCAGCAGCGGCTGCCACATGCCATTTCCTGTTGGTTCCTGGACACCAGGGCACATGGCCCTGGTCACTGGTTAGGAGGGAAGCATGTCCTGAGCCCCAGGGAGCTGGTCCCAGCATGCTGCCTTGGAAGGACGCCTCCAAACCAGTGACTACTGGTGGGGGAGCCCCTGACTGGGTGTGTCTCACAGTATTTTTATAAGACAGTCACTTATTCATTCAACAAACAATTACGACCCCTCCTATGGGCCAGACAGTGCTCCAGGCCCTGGGGAAACAGCATAGGTGGGTATCTTGCAAATGATGCCAACAAAAGCCCCAGATGCATGACACCTGCCAGTCTGATATGGAGAGGTTAACAACCAAGGGAATAAGTACACAAAATGTCTAGTCCATTAGCAGGGTATAAGGGCCAAAGAGAAAAATAAAACACAAAAGGGGAAGGAGAAGGAGTCTGTGAGTGAAATAGGTGAAAAGTGGTGGTATTTTAATTCTTCCAATTAAAATTTCAATCAGTAGTCCTCACTCTGGCACAATTCTGACCCCAGGGGACATTTGGCAATTCCTAGTTTTTGATCATCACAACTCGGGGGAGGGTGCCACAGGCATCAGGCAGGCAGACCAGGGAGGCTGTTAAACCTCCTCTGGTGCACAGCACGGCCCCTCATGACATAGAGTGATCCGTTCCAAGATATCCCTAGTGCTGAGTTCCAGAAACCCTGGCTAGGGAAGGCTTACCGAAAAGGTGACATCTCAGTTCAGACCTGAGGGCAACAGAGGGTAGCAAATGAATATGATCACACACACCCCCGCATGCACACGCACACATTGGTGCACACGGATTCTGACAGAAGTTGGGCATGTAGTGTCTTTCCGGTGAGATCCATCACCGTTCTCCCTGTATCAAGGTCAGTACCACAGACACCGGGGGGATGCTGAGGACACAGGGAAATAAAGGCAGGACTAAGAAGGCTCTTGCTGAGGGAGGTGGAAGGACGGATGGAAGCAGAGGGAAGCGGTGCGGCGAATGCTGGGGGGCTCGCGCCGGGGGCCAGGCTGTGGCTGGAGGGGCAGGGAAGGTGGTCAGCAGGGCTGGAGTGGACTGACCCCTCTAAACCCTTGCAGAATGGCCAAATCTCACAGAGACCCAGATGCAGAGAAGAAACCTACAGATAGCAAGGCGGGGAAGGGAGGAGTGGGATGAACTGGGAGACTGGACCTGACAGATATACTCTCCTACGTAGAAAACAGGTAACTAATGAGAACGTACTCGACAGCAAAGGGAACGCTCAATGCTCTGTAGTGACCAAAATGGGAAGGAAATCCAGGGGGAGTACTGGAACCTGCCTAGCTGATTCACTTTGCTGTACAGCAGAAACTAACACAACAGGGGGAAGCATCTACTCCAACAAAAGTAACAGTAATAATAATAATGAAAAGGATTCTCACATCTCTGCCTTAAAGCACCTCTAATCAGAAGAGACCTGGAAGACAGAGCAACCAGGTGCAGCGGGAGCCCCTGTTTGGCTCCCAGCTTGAACAACAGGGCAGAAAGCAAAACCAAAGCCATGCATGGAGACAATTAGGGAAATCTCAGTGCTGGCGGTATTCGCCGATATTAAAAGGATTTTATTTGACTTGTCAGGTGTGATGATGTTGCCATCGCTATGGTTTTTAAATGTTTCTTTTGGAGTTCTCGACTAAAACATGCGTGGAGAAAATGATCTGAGGTCTGGGATTTGCTTCCAAACAATCAGGGCCAGTGGGGGAGGCGGGCTCGGGGCACAGGGTGACACACGGGAGGTCGCAGCTGGATTAGTGCTGAAGCTGCAAAGGGTGAAGGGTGCACTTCCTATTCTTTCTACTTTGGTGAACACTTTTTTTTTTTTTAATTAATAGGAATTAAAATATATGGTGGGCTTCCCAGGTGGTGCCAGTGGTAAAGAAACTGCCTGCCAATTCAGGAGACGTTAAGAGACTTGAGGGAAAAGGTTTGGGCAATCGACTTCGCCATCCCCTCCCGGTAGGCAGACGTGGGTGCGGGAGCCTATCCTGGGGTCCTGAACTCGCGCTTCCTGGTGCCGTGAGCACAGGGAGAGAAGAAAGGAGGGTCTCGTCACGTGCCCCGGCTGCGGGACCTCCTTCACTAATTTCCTGGCTGAGTGAGGCCTTAATAAGAGGCTGGCGTTTTCGATAGACCATCTCAAGGTGCTCTCAGGATAAAATGGAGCTTTTATGTGCCAAGAAGCCTTTGCCAAGGACCCACTCCCAGTCCCAGGCCACCAAGAGCATCTTACAGATAGGGACCTGGTCCAAGCCAAAGATGAAGACTCAAGCTTAGATGTCAGACTTCTGACTAACTGACATGCTGGAGACGCAAACAAGTGAGGACCGGAAGTCTTAGATGCAAGTTCATGCTCCACCTGCAACCTCACTGAATCAGTTCAAAGGACAGCATTTAGAGAGGTCATCAGGACAAAGCTACCCCGAGTTACACAAGTCCTAGATAACCAAAGCTTATCTTCTGACGATCCGAACTTCTCTTGATGGAAATTTTGGTGAGCTCAATAATTTTCCTTCTGGTGTTTCAAAGAGAAAGTAGCAGCCACTTTGGTTCAGCAGTTCAGGGCAGTGCTTAGAGATTAGTTGGGCTAGTCAAGAGCAGAAGAGAAACAGGAAACGAAAACATGAAATGGAAAGATGAGTGCAAAGCACAGAGAATCAGGTGGGGGTCGGGGACTCCCTCAAATCCAGACTAATCAATCAATGAGGAATCTTTCATTCATTCAACAAACCATGAATATTAACTTTGTGCCCGGCACTGTGTTAGACACAAGAACTCACAGGATGAAAACTCAGCATCCCCACCCTCCAGGAGCTCATGGTCTAAAAGCAAGGAAGTCCAAGCTACCATCTCTGGCAGCAGTAAGCTTCTCATTCGCTTGACTGGGGGAAAATCAAGGAAGGTTCCCAGAGGAGGTGATGTCTGGAGAAGCTAAGCTTTAAAGGCTACATAGGTGCTCTCCCAGACAGTGCTCTGGGTCAGTCTGAAACCTCCAGCACCAGGAGACTTCTGGATGCAGCAATCTCTTGGCCTTGAAAAGGCAAAGCAGTCTCTCTGCTCACAGATGCTCCATTAGGCCCTGGGGAAATCAGTAACAGGTATCTCATGCTCACAAACAAGTAAACTACTACACAGGACCGGAATTAAGTCTATACTGGGAAACGCTTCTGAGACTTCTTGGAATCTGCTATGACAGCATATGTTGGCTTGAAATTAAGATGGCCCTATTCAAAGCCATTCTTAGCTGAAATCTTCCTACCTGGACACTTGGAAGCAGGTTTTAGAAATTGTGACTTTCAACCCTCGACGATGGTTTGTGACAACATGATGTTTTCTTACACAGAGACGGGCTACTCCAACACTGAGAGATGGAAGTAGAGAGGGGAGCAGGTGTGGGTGTGTTTCTCCATCCCTTGATCCACCAGAGAACTCTCCACTTTTGTCTGCGATGGGCCACACCCTCTGGACGTGGTTGTGTGTCTCTGGTCAAGGGTAGTAATTTTCCTCAGAGCAGCAGCGGCATGAGGAGGTGAGAATATGTGAATTGGGTTCTGAAGGATGAATAGGAGCTCACCAGCCACAGTAGCCAGAGAAGTGAATGACCAGGAAACAGTGTACAAAACACCTGAGCAGTCTGGTTTTGCAGGAGCAGAGGATGGGCAGAAGGCAAGTGCCAGATGTTGAATGGTCTTTGTTGCACTAAGATCTGGACTTCAACACAACTATGGGAGATGGCCAAATCAGATTTAAGAATATCACTCTGGCGGCCTATGGAGAGGAGGATGGGTTGGGAAGCAAGAACAAGTCAAGAAGGCATTTAGGAAGTTGTCTCAGTCCAGGCCCAAGTGATGGGAGCTTGGACAAGAGCAGGAACTGGTCACACTTTAAGCGGCTTCTCAGGCCACGTCTCCCAGGCTGTTGCACTTTGCTTCCATGACCTTCCCAAAATCCCAGTTCCTGCCTTAGCTGGTCCTTGCACCTTCCCTCCGACACTCCTCTCCTGCGAATCTGCAGAAGCAGTGAGAAGAGATTCTGATGAGCTGACTGTACAAACCAGCACAATCCTGTGGATCTGAGCATCACGTCTGTGTCTACATGAATAAATAAAAACCTTTCCACTCACGTCGGTCCTCTGCCCACAAACCCTGGGTCTGATAGCAGCGTCTCTCCTAGCTCAGCCCTGTGGTCAGTCTCTACAGAAGCCCAGGGCCTCACACAGACCAGAGGGCCAGGTGTGCAGGGCCTGCCTCAACCTGCCCGGCCTCCTCAGCAAGCACAGGTCTGGGGCCCCGGGAAACTCAGGGGAGCCAGGTGAATCAGCCAGCAGTAACTGGATCCATAATTCCCAATGATTCCAAGACTGAGAGGCTCTTTGAGTTTTCCTTCCCGGAGTGCTGCAGTTGCCAACCCTGCAGGGCCCCATGCCCAGGGTCTCTGATATAGCAGCCCGGGGTGGGGCCTGATAACCAGCATTTCTAACCCATCCCCAGGTGATGATGAAGCTGGCGCCCAGAAATCACACTTGAAGAACCTCTGCTCCAAGAGCTTAGCAGGTAAGATTTCCATAAACCAAACCTTCAACAAGACTCGGGTGCCCGAGAAGTTCTGGGATTCTGGGTCTTTGGTAGGACCCATAGCTCACCACTCACGACCAAAACCACCCAATCTCTTTTATCTCCACATCCTCCTGTGTTTTGAGGGGACAGAGGGGCTCCTGGCCCCTGCAGTTTCCCTTCTGAATCAACCCCCAAACAATTAGTGAACATCAAGATTCTGTGTACACGTTTAAATGCCACTTACCAGTTTATAAAAGCGTTTCCTGACCAGTAGCTGGTGGGTCCTTTCAGTGTGTCTGACTCAAGGCAGGTCTGATGTCAATTTTGCAGCTCATAAAACAGCCTCAGGAAGGTAGTGACTAGCCTAAGATCTCACAGCTGAAGAACAGAGGGGCCTGGGAGAGGTCTCTGGTCTCAGCCTCTAAACCCTGTAAGATTTCAACATCACCATAGCAGCATCCCCCCAGAAGTCCTGTATTCAAAGGCCTCACTCACACCAGATCCCCCACTCAGAGAGGACTAACCTGGGCAGCTACAGCCCAGAGCGGCCACAGGTATGACCTGGCCAGTCCTGGCGGCAAGGGAGCCCACGGAGGGCCCTGAATGAAGGCTGGGGATCACAGGAGGCGTCTCGAAAGAGGTAAGATGAAGGGAAGCTAGACAGAATGAGACAGCAGGGCTGCAAAGAACGGTGCTCCAGCAGAGGGAAAAGGCGAAGCAAAGGATGAGAGGCAAGAGAGAGCGACTGAAACTCGAGCAGCCGGAGCACTGGTTCTCCCAGGTGACTAAGGGCCAGGTCGAAGAGACAGGTGGATTCTGCGCTTGGGGCTCTCAGGAGGAACACGATGGAGTCTGGGCTCATCTTATCCATCACGGGCAGGAGTGGGAGTGAGTATTCTTTTGAAAGCTGTTTGGACACCTCTACAAAAATGAAACACGTCAAACCTTTCAATTTAGCAAGTCCACCTCTGAGTATAACCCAGAACAAGTGCTTTAGTCCACCAAAAGGCATGCCCAAGAAATGTTCTTAATCATAGTATTCGTAGAAGCCCCACACCAGAAACAATCCGTCTATCCACAAGAAAAAAGGAAAACGGTGCTGTTTAACACAAAGAGATATTATACAGACGTGAAAAAGAGCGAATGACTGCTCCCTTCAACCTGAATGAGTCTCACAGACACAGATCAAGCAGGAGCCGCACCACGTGCACACGAAGAATGAAGGCTGCATGATTCCATTTATATCAAGTTCAAGAGCGAGGACCGCTCATCATGGTGAGAGGAATCAGAACAGAGGTTACTGCTGGAGGCTGGTGTTCACAGGGACGGGGTGCAGGGGGGAGGCTCCTGGGGTTCTACAGGTTCCTTTCCTGTGATTCTGAGGAGTAGTTGCATAGATGGTGCACTTGTTAAAATTCACCGATTTGTAAGCTGAAAGTTGGGCTTCCCAAGTGGCAAGGTGGTAAATATAGCATCCACCTGCCGATGCAGAAAACACAAGAGACACAGTTTCAATCCCTGGGTCGGGAAGATCCCCCAGAAGAGGAAATGGCAACCCACTTCAGTATTCTTGCCTGGAAAATTCCACATACAGAGGAGCCTGGTAGGCTACAGTCCATGGAGTCGCAAAAGAGTCAGACGCAACTGAGCAACTGAGCACACACAAGCTGAAGATCGGAACAATGTGTACATCATATTGTATACACATCACACTCAATAAAAGAAACCTATTGAGTGATATTCCTACTGTATCTACATTACACCTTGATTTTTTCCCCTACCAGTAGGAGAAATTACAGAAAGAATGGCACAGAGTTAAAGTCAGAGGGATGGATTTCTGCAGTGATCAGATCCATGTATGGTTACTTAGAATCCTGACATGCAACCCTTGGGGCTTCCCAGGTGGCTCGGTGGTAAAGAATCTGCCTGTCATGCAGGAGACATGGGTTCAATCCCTGGGTTGGGAAGACCTCCTGGAGAANAGAGGGATGGATTTCTGCAGTGATCAGATCCATGTATGGTTACTTAGAATCCTGACATGCAACCCTTGGGGCTTCCCAGGTGGCTCGGTGGTAAAGAATCTGCCTGTCATGCAGGAGACATGGGTTCAATCCCTGGGTTGGGAAGACCCCCTGGAGAAGGAAATGGCAACCCACTCCAGAATTCTTGCCTGGGAAATTCCATAGACGGGGGAGCTGGGTGGGTTCCAGTCCATGGGGTAGCAAACAGTCGGATGAGACTTAGCAACTAAACCACCACCACAGTTAGTGTGCAACGCTGCGTTATTTTCCAGTGTGAAGCAGAGCGATTCAGTTATGCACACATATCTACATATGTCTACATATACATATATATGTATATTCCTTTTCAGATTCTTTCTCATTATAGGTTATTGCAAGATATTGAGTAGATTTCCCTGTGCTATCCAGTAGGTCCTTGTGGTTGACCTCTTTTGTATACAGCAGTATTAAATATTAATTCCTAAGTCTTACTTTATCTCTTCCCCTATCCCATCTCCACTAGGATCTGGATGTGGAGAGATCCTGGGTTTTCTAGATAGGCCCAGTGGAATCACAAAGGTCCTTATGAGAGAGGGGCAGAGAAGGATTTGTCCCAGAAGACGGAAGAGAAAGCCATTAACAGAGGCGGAGTCGGCGACGGACGGTGAGATCCTGCTGGCTGTGAGGCCGGAGGAAGGGGCCACACGCCGAGGAACCCAGGTGGTCTCTAGAAGCAAGAAAAGGCAAAGAGACAGATTTTCTCCTAGAGTCTCTGGAAGGAATACAGTCCTGCTGGTCCCTGGAAGTGAGACCACATCACCTCCAGAACCATCCGATGATAAAGCTATATTCTCTGATATGATGTATTAATGCATACATGTAGAATCTAGAAAAATGACATAGATCTTATTTGACAAACAGACAGAGAGAACAAACAAACGGACACCACAAGGGGAAGCGGGGCAGGGGTTGGGATGAACTGGGAGACTGGGATCGACACACATATATTACTGAGTATAAAACAGCTGACGAATGAGAACCTGCTGGACAGCACAGGAGACCCTACCCAGGGCCCTGCTGTGCTTCTGCGCTGTGCTCAGTCGTGTCCAGCTCTTGGCGACCCCACGGACTGTAGCCCACCAAGCCCCTCTATGTGATTTTCCAGGCAAGAGTACCGCAGTGTAAACCATGTCCTACTCCAGGGGACCTTCCCGACCCAGGCACTGAACCCGCGTCTGCTGCATTGGCAGATTCCTCACCACGGTGCCACCTGGGAAGCCCAGACACGGCGCTCTCCGGTGACCCAAATGGAAAGGAAATCCAAAAAGAGAGTGGATACGTGTAAACGTAGAGCTAGTTCACTTTGCTGTACGGCAGAAACTAACAGAACAGTGTAGAGCAACTAAAACAGGAATTAATGAAAAAATAAAGCCATGTTCTTTGAAACCAGGAAGTGTGGCAATTTGAGACAGCGTCCACAGGAAACTCACAAGCCTCCTTACGATGCTGTGAGGACCTGAATGTCAGATCAGCTTTGCTGTTCTCTGAATTTCCCAGCCTCACCCAGTGGAACAGCCGCGGGTGCCCCATCAACCCCAGTTGTGAGACNAATGTGTTCAGGCTGCCACGCCCACAAGCTGGCTAATCCCAGAGGCTGGTAGCCAGAAAGAGTAAGTGAGAGGCTGCAGGAAAAAAACCAGTTCAGAGGTCAAAGCTCGCAGGCACTCAACAAACACCCCAGGCATTGTGCCAAGTGCTAAAGATAGCAGCGTAAGAGACAGCTTTTCCTCCCGGGGAATGGCCCAGCTGAGGGGACAGATGTGTAAACAAGTGACTGGTGTGCACAGAATAAGGGTGAGGAGAGCCGACGACAGCAAAGAGCGGAACTGCAAGCCTGTACGGCCCTGATGTCAGGAGGGGCTTCAGAGACACTGGGTTGGGCCTCTTCGGATGTATAGAAGTTGGCTGGCTAACAGAGCACACAAGGCAGAGGGAAAAACATGAGCAAAGACAGGGACATAGGCAGAGTTCTCATGTTGACCAAAGGACCAGGTCACTCCAGGTGACAGCTGGCCAGGACAGAAGAGCCACACAAACCAATCCTACCCCAGGCCCCTTGCACGTGCAGCTTCCTCTGCCCAGAGTATTTTTCACTCCATCTTTGCAGAGTTGCTGCTGGTCATCACTCACCTCCTCAGAGGCTTCCCCAGACTGCAAAGAGTCTCCTGTATGAGCTTCGTCTGGCTGCTGTAAATCACCACAAACGCGGTGATACAAAACCACAGAAATTCATCTCAGAGCTCTAGAGGTCAAACCCTGAAAGGGGTCTCACTGAGCCAAAATCAAGGCGCTGTTCGGTCTGGAGGTTCTAGGGGAAAACCCATTTTCCTTCTCCAGCTTTGAGAGGCCACCCACATTCCCTGGCTTGCAGTCTTCTTCCCTCTTCAAAGCCGGCAACAGCTGGTCAAGTCCTTCTCAAGCTGCCTCTCTCTGACTCTGACCTCTCGCCGCCCTCTTTCACTTGGAGGGCCCCTTGTGATTACACTGAGCCCACTCGGATAATCCAGGATAATCTCCCACCTCAAGATCCTTCACTTAATCACGTTTGCAAAGGCCTTTTGGTCCTGGGAAGGCACACATCTGCACGTTCCAGGAGTTAGAACGTGGGCCTCTCTGGGGACCAAAATTCTGGCTCCCACATCTCCTTCCCCACCCATCACCCTCCTTCCCTAAAGCATCTTGATTTTCCGCCAGGCACTTCTTTTTTAAAAATAAGTTATTTATTTTTGGCTGCCCTGGGTCTTTGTTGCTACATGCGGGCTTTCTCTAGTTGCAGCGAGCAGGGCCTACTCTCTAGTTGCGGGGCATGAGCTTCTCATTGCAGTGGCTTCTCCTGTTGCAAAGCATGAGCTCTGGGCGCACGGGCTCAGTGGTTGTGGCTCACAGGCTTAGTTGCTCTGCAGCATGTGGGATCTTCCCAGGCCAGGGATCTAACCCGTGTGCCCTGCACTGGCGGGCAGATTCTTATCCACTGAACCACCAGGGAAGTCCCCACCAGGCACTTCTAACATCCAGATTTTGATTGCTTATGCACTTGTGTACGGCTCATCTCCTCCACTGGGACGTGAAGCTCGAGGGGAGTGAGGTCTAGCCGGTCTTGTCCACCTCTTGTTCCCAGCACTGAAAACAGTGTCCGGCACACAGGAGAGAGGGGGGCGGGCAAGAGAGGCCCACCTGTCAGCCAAGCCCTGGGAAGCCTCCCACTCTGTCCCTGCCCCTGGGATGCAGCGGTTTCCAAAGCCTGGCTCTTGACTCAGGTAGGTCACAGGCACTGAGTCTGCAAAGCTTCATCACGGAGCTGCCAAAGTACATGGGCTAGAAAGAGCAGTCACAGGAGGGCCAGTGGAGGAGGGTTCACGGTGAGGCGGCGGGTGCCAAGGACAAGGTAGCAACGGGCCTAACGGAAGGGGGAGAAGGAGGAGGAGAGGGATCCCAAGCGTGGGGCTGGGAGGCCAGAGACCTGGACATCTGAAGACACAGGAGGAGCAGCCCGCCGCCCGCAGGAAGCATGGCCCAGGCCCCTGCTTGCACCCGAGGGCCTGGGGCAGTGAGCTCCGGGGGAGGAGACTGCCATCCCCCCTCTCTCAGCCCGAGCCTACTTCTTTTTTTTTTTTGTACTGGCTCCACCAATTATGGAGAAGGCAATGGCACCCTACTCCAGTACTCTTGCCTGGAGAGTTCCACAGACGGAGGAGCCTGATGGGCTGCAGTCCATGGGGTCGCTAAGAGTCAGACACTGAGCAACTTCACTTTCACGCATTGGAGAAAGAAATGGCAACCCATTCCAGTGTTCTTGCCTGGAGAATCCCAGGGACGGGGGAGCCTGGTGGGCTGCCACCTATGGGGTCACATAGAGTCAGACACAACTGAAGCAACTTAGCAGCAGCAGCAGCCACCAGTTATGTGGAAAACGGCAGCCCACTCCAGTGTTCTTGCCTAGAGAGTCCTGTGGACGGAGGAGCCTGAGGGGCTGCTGTCCATAAAGTCACACAGAGTCAGACACGACTCGAGAGACTTAGCACGCATGCGTGCATTAGAGGAGGAAATGGCAACCCACTCTGGCATTCTTGCCTGGTGAATCCCAGGGACAGGGAGCCTGGTGGGCCCCCATCTAGGGGGTCACACAGAGTCGGACATGACTGAAGCAACTTAGCAGCAGCAGCAGCAGCCACCAATTAAGTAGCTGGCCCTGGGGACAGCTCATAGATACACAGAGTATCTAAGAGATTTCCGAGGTAGTCTAGCCCTGGGACAGTCAATTCTTCACTCATGTTAAGTCCTCTCAAAGGGCATCACAGCAGACATTGCTAATCAAACCCAGTACGCCGTCCATGGAGCCCAGACTTGGCCCCACCCCTTACCTGTGTGCGTGTGTGTGTGTGTGTGTGTGTGTGTGTTAGTTACTCAGTGGTGTCTGACTCTTTGTGACCCCATGGACCATAGCCCTCCAGGCTTCTCTGTCCATGGGATGCTCCAGGCAAGAATACTGGAGTGGGTTGCCATGCCCTCCTCCAGGGGGATCTTCCCAAGATTGAACCCAAGGATTGAACTCCGGTCTCCTGCATTGCAGGTGGATTCTTTACCATCCGAGCCACCCAGGAAGCCCCTCGCTTATCCAGGCAGGCACAACTGACAGACCTCGGAGCAGCATCCAACCCTGTATTTTCTGGGTGAGGAAACAGGCCCAGGAGAGAATGACCCGCTGACAAGTGAGCAGAGGAGGTGTCTCTACTCTCAGGCTGGCAAATGTCTTAGGTTTTCCAGGCAGACTTTGTCAGTGAACTCTGAAAGTAAACTGCTGTAAAGCCAACATTCCTTTTGTAATGTGATTATTGATGAGTTTTCATACATTCCCCTTTTATCGAGTGGGTTAAAATGGAGACAGAAACTCTAGTTGGGTGGAAGTATCTGTGAGAAGGCAGGCCTTGGGGCAGGGCTCAGAAAAAGGTTTGTCTGCCACGTCCCAGGCAGAATGCTGGAAGCTCATCCTTCAAAAGCTTTGTTTATTTTATTAGTCAAAACTTAACATATTGTTTGTAGAAAAATTAGGGAACACGTAAGTGAAAAAGGAAAGTATCAGGTGCCCCTGGTCCAGCACACAGAGAGGGCCGCTGTGAACAGCCTGTGGCTCATCCTGGGGCTTTTTTAAAAATATATTTAATTAAATTATTTTTTAAATAAAGAATGTTTTTTGTTTGTTTGTTTACAGTTTATTTATTTATTTGTTTGCACAGCATATGATCTTAGCTCCCCAACCAGGAATCGAACGCACACCCACTGCAACGGAAGCGCAGAGTCTAAGCCAGCAGACCGCCAGGGAGGCCCCATCCTTGGGCTTTTAAATGTAGCAAACTGCTCCCCCCTGTCTCTGAGGGAGGGAATTGCAGAGAAAAGGCACTGAAGGCCATGCGACCGGACTGTCCTTGACGTCGCAATGTGGGGGCTTAGGGGCCCCTCTTCCCACCTTGAGGTCCTGGCTGACTACCTGGACACAGGGGCCTATTCAGAGGAAGGATAAGGGTCTGGCTCTGGAACCAAGGAAACAGGCACTGTGCATCCTGACATGTCAGGGGGCTTGTCTACAGAGCAGACTCCCAGTTGGGCCCAGAGGAGGTCACAGTGCAGGGGAGGGCCATGGCCAGCTGGGTCCAGATGAGGACAGGCCCCTATTAAGAAGTGCCAGGTGCCTCCTGAGGGCCTATGTCCTGCCTTCTCACCCAGGCTTAGTGTAGGACCGGGATATGGTCAGGGAAATACATCAGAAGCTCAGACGGGCCACACAGCCAGCAGCAAGTGGCAGGGCTGGGACACACATGACCTAGTAAACAAGTCTTGATGACACGCCTCCCCACTCAGGAATCATGAAGACCAGCAGCTCAGTGGGAAATGGAGTACATCGCCATGACCTCATCTAGCCCACCCCGATGGTACACCCCCCTCGCTCCATCACTGCCACCGTCTCCCCCTGCCTGGGGTGCCCTCCACCCGCCACCCACACCACCTCTCTACTCAGCTGCTTTCAGGGGGACATTGATCTTGGGGGGCCCATGTAACGCACCTGCTCAACCTGCCCCACTGTCCTGCCCTGCTGTGCAGTCTGTCCCGGCACAAAGCCGTGGGCACCCACGACACACCTCGGGACCCCATCCCACATTGGCCTGAGCGCAAATGCCCCACCGTTCACTGGCCACATGACTTCACACAAGTCCCAGAGCCTTTCAGTGCTTCCGGCTTCCCCTCTGCCCAGCGGGGATGTCCAGAGCATCCTCGTGCGGAGTGCGCCCGCTACAGGGTAAGTTAGTGGAGACACTAGTATGTAGCAGCCTGGTCCCCAGGGCCGATCAGAGTTAACTGCTGAGTAAATCTGGCTGGTTGACTGGCTCTGGTAACTACAAAGTGTCTCCCCTCTTTATGTTGTTCTCCACTGTGTCCTTTCAGCCCAGAAGTTAATAACCAGAGACCATTCACAATAAACACAGTGGGAATAATAAAACTGGTCACCATGGGGAAACTGTGTCCCAGGGATTATGTATACATTGTCTTGTTTCAAGTGAAGTAGCAGTTATGTGCCCATTTTATGGGTGGGAAAACTAAGACCTCAAGAGTTTAGAGATTGGTTCAATGCTTCACAACAAAGACACGGCAAAACTGAGAGTTGTGGGAGAGACTATTGGTTTCTCCCCACCTCAAATATCCCTTCTCTCTTTCTTCCATAAAAATAGACTGCCTGTTCTTAAGTGGGCACCACAGACTATTTCCCAGCCTCCCTTGCAGTGAATCATAACCATGTGACCACGTGCTGGCCAAAGAGATGAAAGCAGAAATGCCAAGAGGCAGTTTCTTGAAACTTCCTCTAACAAAGAGCTAGAATCCATCTCTTGACCCTTCTTTATTGCCCCTTCCTCCATTCTGCTGCCTGAAACACTGATGCAATGGCTGGCGCTCTAGCAGCTATCTTGGACTGTGAGGTCAAAGCTACCCTGGAAGGCAGTGGAATGGGCCAGAGGGAGCCTGGGTCACTAAGATATTTGTGACAGGTAGTTGCCTAACAGCTTTGGACTGCCCTCAAAGAAACAAATATCTGTTTACAACACTGTTATCTGGGTTTTTCAGTAACTTACAGCGAAGCCTAATCAAGACAGATCCAGAGTCACCCCCAGGTCTGTCTCTCTCTGAGGCAGAGAAAGCAAAGGCAGGCCAGCTAATGTACTCCCAGGGAGGGCTCTGGGCTTGGTGCCTGTGGGGCCCAGAGTAGAAAGGTGCTATCAGACTCCTACCTGTGTCCCTCCCTTCGGGTCTCACTTCACTAGATGTGAAAGAAGTCTGTAAAGTCTCGTTTACAAGGTAAATCTATGCCTGGGGCTCAGTGGGGTTCTGAGGTTTTTACAAGAAAGAGATTTCAAAGATTAGCCCAGAAAGCGCTTACTTACACCAGTGGTCACAGGACCATAAAAGACCACTCTTATGCCACCCTGAAGAAATGATCACACCAGAATCAAGAAGAAAAAAAAAAAACTGATAAGAGATTATCAGCTTGTCAGTGGTTTTTCACTCTTTGTCTCTTTTAGAAGTCAGATTTATTGACGTACAATTTACATATAGTAAAATTTACCCTCTCGTGTACAATGTTGTAAGTTTCAGTGAATAAAATCATGGAGCCGGCACATTCAAGATATAGACTCTTCTATCACCCCACCCACCCACAAAGCTCCTCCGTGCCCCACAGTAGCCAGTCTTCTTCCCCTGGTTCTTGGCCCCTGATAACCACAGGGCCATTTAAAAATTCTGATTGGGAGATCCAGGTGTGTCACGTGTGCAGGAACTTTTTCCTTCTTGGCGTTGTTCCACTGTTCACCAACTGAGGCACATTCGTATCACGTCCAGTTTTTGGCTCTTGGGATTAAAGCAGCTATAAATATTTCCACAGAGTTTCCCAAGTGGCATTAGTCATGAAGAACCTGCCTGCCAGTGCAGGAGACGCAAGAGACGCGGGTTTGATCCCTGAGTCAGGAAGATCCCCTGGTGAAGGAAGTGACAACCCATTCCAGTATTCTTGCCTGGAGAATCCCATGGGCGGAGAAGCCTGGTAGGCTACAGTCCCTGGGGTCGCAAAGAGTTGGGCACGACTGAGCACACACACACACATATTCCTCAAGGTGGGAAATTGCTGGGTGAAACAGCAAAAAGTGAAGGTTTCGCTTTATAAGAAACTACCAGGATTCTCCGGTCCAGTGGTTGAGAATCCACTTGCAATGCTGGGAACTTGGGTTCGATCCCTCGTCTGGGAACCAAGATCCCACGTGCCTCAGAGCAACTAAGCCTGAGCACTGTGACTACTAAGCCCATGCCATTAAGTCGAGTGTCTGCACTGCAACGAAGGATCCTGTGTCCCACAACTAAGACTCGACGCATCTAAATAAATAAATATGGGGAGGAGCGGTTCAAGATTGGGAACTCATGTACACCTGAGATGGAAAAAAACAAAAAAGAAAAAATTTAAAAGAAAAAAAAATAAATATGAAACAACAAAAAAAAATTAAGAAACAACCGAACTTTGCCAAAGCGGCTGTGCCATTTCGCATTCCCACCAGCAGGGGAGGAGCAGCCCAGCTGCTCCACAGCCAGGCCAGCTCTTGCAGAGAGAGGATCATGGTCCAGCACAGTGTTCTAGATAATCCCTCCAACTGCAAGGTCAATTACCGCCCAGACTCAGCCCACCTGACCACCCCTGCACCTGCTTCCCAACTGGTTCCTGCCTGCAGCACCCCCTCTCCTCTCCCACTTCTCCCCAAGTTTTGTGCCCCAGTGAACCACAAAGCACCTCGGGGAGTCTCGTTCTCTCTTGTCATTAGGGACAGAAAGATCTACCTGCCTGAGGGGGAGCTGATGGATTCAGCTCGTCCTGTCCCAGGTCACCCTTCGCTGCCTGACAAGGGCTCCCCTTTAGCCACCACAACCTTCTCTTGGGCCGTCTACCACTCTTGGAGACCAACTGCATCGAGAAGACACGAGACTGTTCAAGGGGCCACAGAGTCACCAGCCCAGGGACCTCAGGGAGGAAGGGCTCAGTCGTGCAAAAAGATGGTGACCTTAGTGACAGGAATGTGACCCCCCCTCAACGTGTCCGACTCTTTGCGACCCTATGGACTGTAGCCCACCAGGCTCCTCTCACCATCCGGGTTAACAAAGAGCCACACCGTGTCTGACCCGGGCATCGTTTTTCAGGGGCCCTATTCTGAGAAAGGGCTTCCCCGGTGGTTCAGCAGTAATGGATCCGCCTGCAGTGCAGGAGAAGCAGGAGACCCAGGTTCGATCCCTGGGTCGTGAAGCTCCCATGGAGGAGGGCATGGCAAGCCACTCCAGTACTTTTGCCTGGAGAAGCCCATGGACAGAGGAGCCTGGCAGGCTACAGTTCAGAGGGTCGCAAAGAGTCGGACACGACTGAAGCGACTGAGGACACATCCTGAGAATACATCACCCAAAGTGGAGATGTCTGCAGAGCACAAGATGCCCAAGAAGGCAGCTCTGCTTGGAGCGCAGCCTCACGCCTCCCAGGACGGAGCTGGTTCAAGAAGTCCAGCCTGTGTGCTCGCTGGGACACGGCGTGTCTGTTCTCTGGGCACTGCTGGACCAGCCCATGGGGGCGGCTCAGACCAGACCCTCCCACAAAGGGCTCGTGTCTGATGGAGGAGGGGACAAGTCATAGCAGAGTGACAAGGAAGGGGCAAAAGCCGAGACCCGATGCCAAGGGCAGTGGGGGCCTCCCCCAGCACGGGGCACCTGGGAGGCCACCCAACAGCATGGAAGAAGGCGCTGGATCAGACACGACAGGGAGCAGAAAAAAGCAGGACTCCAACAGGTAACTGATACAAGTGAGGAAAACACAGACTCACGTGAAAAAGACCAGACGGGGTCACACACAACTAACAGCGGCAGGTGTGACAGGACAGTGGCCCCAGATGTGATTGCCTGACTTTGCCAACCCTGTGAAACCGAAAACAGTCATTGCCACAGACGATAACACAGCAGATTCATGCCACCAGGGTGTGCCAATTGCTCTGCATACACTGTCAGTAAATCAGGACTCGGTTTCCTCAGGTACTTTGGGGAACAGAGCCCAGGAGGTCAGGGGGCTCGTCCTGCAGCCCACGGCTTCGGTGGCACGTGAGGGCTCTGCCCTGTCCTATACCTGCCCCCTCATCACCACTATCTGTGCCCGCCAGAACTGCCCCACCAGCACCTTAATGACCCATTTCAACTCTTTAACCCTGGAGCTTCTAGATCTGAGCCCATGAAGCCCAAAGGGACAGACCAGAGTTGGGATCTATGGCCTCTGGAGAGAGGATTCCGGGTGAGTACTTGACCCATTTGCTCAGAGGACTCTGAGTTCCCTGCATCAGATGCAAAGTCAAATCGATACTCCAACCCACATCCTGGCCTCCAGGGCACAGGGTGGGGCAACGCCCTCCTCCCCCAACTCTCGACTCCTGGTCCAGCAGGGCGGGAGGCTCATTTGACTCTGCCACATCCCATCACCAACAAATTTGCTAGAGAAATGAACACCAGTGACAGCAGGGGCGATGCCGACCGCAGCTGGACTCTGTTGCGAGGATGGCAAACGTCAGCTGCAGACCGTGAGTGGGGGTGGTGTGTGCAGAGCTCCTACTGGGTGTGGGGCTTTACAGACATCGTTTTATCAGAACAACCCTGTGAGGGGGAAAATATCCACCTCCACTTGACGGGTGAGGCATTCGAGACTCAGAAAGGCGAAACAACCTCTCCAGGGCGGCAGATGTTGTTGGAGCAGGTAAATTTCTTTCCCGCAGTGGAGGCAGAAGTCAGGCAGGAGTCAAGGGTAAGAGCCCCCTCTTGGAGAGTCAACCACAGAGTAAGGAAGTCAAACAGGGCTTGGGGCTCAAAGACCCCACAGAGGAAGAAGAGCAACACAAGCCCCAGAGTCTGCACATTTAAGCATGAAAAGGCCCTCCAGCCCTCCATAGGCTACCCCAGCCCTGCCAAGTCAAGATATAGTGCAAGCCACACGTGTGAAGTTACAGTTTTTATAGCCGTGTTGTAGGAAGTCCCATGAAACAGATGAAATTCATTTTAATAGTATACTTTTTTTAAACCTACTATATCCAAAGTATCTTCATCTCAACATGAAAACAAAATATTGTCAAAGTACTCATGTTTCACATTTCTCCAAAAGTCTTCAAATTTTACACTCATACCACATCTCAATCGGACACGTGCTTGTAGGCACGGGTGACTGGTGGCTACCACAACGGGCAGTGTGGGTCTCACCCCTCAGTTTGCACTGAGGATACTAACTAAGGTCCACAGAGGCAGCTGCATGAGGCCAGAGCCATGTTAACTGCAGTGCCCGACGCGATCTTGGGATGAGTGTGGCTTAGACAAAAGAGCACAGGTTCTAGAGCAAGAAATACCCAAAGCCAAATTCCAATCCGGCTGCTCTCCAGCTGTGTGACCATGAACCTCACTCTTGACCTCTCTGAGCCTCAATTTCCTACATGAAAAATGAGGTAATTCCCCTCCTCATACAGTGGCAGTGAGAATTAAATATAAAATGCCCAACAGAGTCCTTGGCACACTGTAGGCATTCAATACTGGGACATGATGGTCATACAGGTGGTGAATGCATTGCCTTCACCATCTACATTTTCATCATCCCCAACCCAGAAAAATGACGCTTGAAGGGAGCTGCCTCTCCCCTCTTAGCAGGGGCAGATCTGCCTGACCTAGGACTGCAGGAAAAGGAAATGAGAGAGATGGGCATGGGAAGAAGAGAGGACATGCCCACAGGACACCAGAACCACACTGCCTGCTGTGCCCAAGGCACCCCAACTGCAGGGACTAGAGCCAACCCCTGTTCTACCAATGGCAGGGAGCCCCTCTTCAGAGCTGAGCCCATTTGTCAATTTATTCTCTTTTTGCTACACTGTGCAGGATGAAGGATCTTAGTTCCCTGACCAGGGCTCGAACCTGTGCCCCTACAGTGGAAACTCGAATTCTTAACCACTGGACTGCCAGGGAAGTCCCAGAGCTGAGCCTATTTGCATGCAAGCAAATCACAGACCTTTCAGCCCCTCTGATAATGGCACAGCGCCCCAGTCTACTGCTTCGCTGAATGGAAAGAATCCAAAAGAATCCAGGAGCCTCGCCTCAACTCCAAAGACATGCCCACCTTCGCCCAGGGCTCTATGCATGAGGTGCTCCAGATCGAATACAGCCCCCAGGGCCATCTTCGGCCCCTCCAATCGGTAGGGCTGTGTCCACGGGCCTCGTGCCTGCCCGCCTCAGCCTCTGGGTGAGATGTCTCCTCTGCCTGGNATCCAGGAGCCTCGCCTCAACTCCAAAGACATGCCCACCTTCGCCCAGGGCTCTATGCATGAGGTGCTCCAGATCGAATACAGCCCCCAGGGCCATCTTCGGCCCCTCCAATCGGTAGGGCTGTGTCCACGGGCCTCGTGCCTGCCCGCCTCAGCCTCTGGGTGAGATGTCTCCTCTGCCTGGAATGTCCCTCTCCCCTTCCATCTGGCTAATTCCCACTCATCCTTCTCACATCAACTTAAAACGTCACCTCGTCTGAAAGTCCTTCACAGCACCTGCTGCAGGCTTCCCTTGCTGGACGCTCTCATACCTGTCCACTATCACAGTCGTCATTATACCCTGGTGGGACCCTGGGGACTGACTCCCTGCCGTGGACCAGAGATGAGGGCTGTCTCTCCCTGGCACCTGGGAGAGCACCTGGCATCAAACAGATACTCAACAAATACCTGTTGCAAGTTGCTGTGGCTTGAAGTTCACTCAGGAACCAGAAGAATTCTGGTTGGTTTGATTTGGCGAGAAGAGGCAGTATTTTGGAAAACAAATAAAAGTTGCAGCATCTGCACCCGAGGCATTAAGCCATTTTCCGTGAATAGTCCAAAGGGTCGTGCATTGTTGCATCACTTGCTGGACACTTCCAAGAACTGGAGAGCACTCTGGTTATAATGGACACAATTCACAGAACAACCATTACATCAACTATTGATTTTCCAAGAGCCTCAAAGCTGGGGTGTCCTATCAAAGACTCTTTTGAGTGAGGGGCACAAGTAGTCACCATAGCTCCTCTGTGTCCAAGAGTGGAGATGGCTCTTTAGAAAAACACAACATTCCCCCTTTCATCTGCATACATGGTGCCCTGTTAGTTCACAAATGGGTGCTAACACTCTCCCAAGTTCAGTTCAGTTCAGTTGCTTAGTCATGTCCAACTCTTTGTGACCCCATGGACTGGAGCACACCAGGCTTCCCTGTCCATCACCAACTCCCAGACCTTGCTCAAATTCATATCCATTGAGTTGGTGATGCCATCCAACTCTCATCCTCTGTCGTCCCCTTTTCCTTCTGCCTTCAACCTTTCCCAGCATAATGAGTTAGTTCTTCACATCAGTTGGCCAAAGTATGGGAGTTTCAGCTTCAGCATCAGTTCTTCCACAATGAATATTCAGGACCAATTTCCATTAGGATTGACTGGTTTGATCTCCTTGCAGCCCAAGGAACTCTCAAGAGTCTTCTCCAATACCACAGTTCAAAAGCATCAACTCCCCCAAGTAGAATTTTGATCATCACATGATTAGTATTTTGTGGGTGCAACCAAGAATGCTAAATCTCCTGTAACACGTGGGTAACACGTGGAACAACCCACCCAAGGAAGACCATCTGCTCCAAAACCCAACAGCATCCCCCCAATACCTACACATTGTGGAATTCTGGCCAAAACCCAGCCCAGACCATGTCTCCAGGTGACACAGTGGCAAGGGGAAAAATGAGTCCAAAAATCATTTCACTGTTCATGAGGATCTGCTAAACACCCTCTGGACCCTTTTCCGACCCAGGCTGGACCAGTCTCCTTCTGAACACTCCGGCACATTCCTGCCTCTGCACCTTGGCTTGTACCAAACCTCTGCCTCACCACCTAACCATCCGCAGTGCCCACCCAACACATGGTCCTGCTATGCGGCACCTTGCTGGATGGCTTGGCCCCTAATCCTGCCCATCTCCGAGGGATTCCAGCCTCCAGCTAGACAGCTCAGTGCTTTCCAGCTGCCCCGTGGTCTCCACAATGTAATCACCTAGTACAGACAGCAAATCTGACCTCAAAATACTAAGTGATGGACTCATTCGTGGTTGCTCACTTGAACCCCTACCAAAACATTGACCACCATATCAACACAACTCCTCTTTTTCTTAAAATAAAGAAGGAAACATTTATTCAAAGGTCCTGGTTAGTGGCAGGCACTCAGCATTCACAACTTCTTTGAATCCTCCAAACAACCCTGGGAGGGCCTTCCTGCGATCAAAGTGACATTACAGGTGAAAGAGGTCAAAATTCCAGAGGGTCACGTATTCTGGCTAATGTTCTACAGCTACAAAGTGAAGGAACTAAAATTCAAGTTCACTTCTGGCTTCCGACACCTCATTCTGCCATGGCCAGACAGGCTCTTCTTTCTCTGGTTTTGTTCATGTTTATCAAATGTGCTTACTTTATAAGGGTTGCAGGACCGAGAGGCATGATTTCGGGGTCCTGGGAGGTCATGTACTGCTTTGGTCTTTACTGGACTCTCCAAAGAATGTTTCTCCTGTGCTCCTTCTCCAGTGTAACCCGACCCACTCACAGATCTAGACAATGAAGTCAAGTCAGCCTGGCAGTGTCTGCTGGAGGCTCAGGCAGGATAATCTTTAATCATGCCATGAAGAATAGCTTAACTTTCAAAGCCTGGCCCCAGCCAATTCTCCCCCAGGTAGCCTGTGGCTTTGGGCTTGGGAAGCTTTTATAAAAGCAGGCAGGGTTCCAACATCAAACAATGTAGAAACCAAACAACCTGTTCCTTCAGCAGTTTGGTTTTTCTCTTCCAAGGAACCAAGGCAACTCGTGGGCAGCAGAGGCAGCTGCTTTAAAACAAAAACAGCAAAACAAGCGCATAAAGGTTAGCACAGGGGGTCCAATTNTTCCAACATCAAACAATGTAGAAACCAAACAACCTGTTCCTTCAGCAGTTTGGTTTTTCTCTTCCAAGGAACCAAGGCAACTCGTGGGCAGCAGAGGCAGCTGCTTTAAAACAAAAACAGCAAAACAAGCGCATAAAGGTTAGCACAGGGGGTCCAATTAAAACCCCACCTGCCAAGGTGAGAGGACTTTTCAGCCCACTGATCAGGGTGCTGATGCCTGGGGGGGGGCCTCGGTGGCAAGTTCAAGGGAGAAAGTCCTTCCGCCTGAACAGATGCAGCCTGTGCAGACCCCTGACTCCCTTGGGTCCCCAGCCCCAGGCATCCACCACGTGTGGCTGGGAGAACAGCCATCAGGTGGCTGTTTCACCCCCACCTCCCTCCGCCTCACCTCCCCGCACCGTGACTTCCCCGAGGTCGCCTGGTAATGAGTACTCAGCAGTGGGCTCTGGAAAACAGTCAAAAGGGAAGGGAACATCGGCAAGCAAGCATCTTCATGCTTGGAATCTTCAAGGCTTAGGTGAATGCAGCACCTGCCTGCCAATTTCCTCCAAGGCTGTCCTGAGACTCTTGGAAAAGTGAGGGAGTGCCTTCTTGGAAAAAAAGGACAGACAGAACATGGACTCTAATTCCAGTTCATGGAAACGCTATAAAACCTAGAGTAAAGGGACCTTGCCTGGTCAATGTATTGCGTACAGAGAACAGAAACCCTCCAGGATGGAAAGGACAGAAGGGGACACAGTGACAAATTCTGCAGAGCAGGGAAAAGACTGACCTCTGATGCCCGGTTACCAAATTCAAGAAATCAAAGGGCAGGGGTGGTGGTGGACCGGGAGACTGGCATTGACATACATACGCTGCTGCTGCTGCTGCTAAGTCACTTCAGTCGTGTCCGACTCTGCGACCCCATAGACGCCAGCCCACCAGGCTCCCCCGTCCCTGGGATTCTCCAGGCAAGAACACTGGAGTGGGTTGCCATTTCCTTCTCCAATGCAGGAAAGTGAGAAGTGAAAGTGAAGTCGCTCAGTCGTGTCCGACTCTCAGGGACCCCATGGACTGCAGCCCACCAGGCTCCTCCGTCCACGAGATTTTCCATATACACTACTATGTATAAAACAGATACCTAATGAGAACCTACCATACAGCACGGGGAACTCTACTGAGTGCTCTGCGATGACCTCAGTGGGAAGGAAATCAAAAAGAGAGGATGTGTATGTACAGCTGACGCACTCTGCTGCACAGCGGAAGCTAACACAACGTTGTAAAGCACCTGGACTCCAAGAAAAAATTTTACAAAATCAAATGGCAGTGAGAAGGGACAAAAACCAATTCCATGTACAAGACGGACATCTCAAAGGCTCAGAAAAGAGTGCTGACAGGTACCTCTGGAAACAGGTTGGGGCTGAAGAATGCAAACAGAGGATGAAAGGAAGGAAGCATGTGTGTCCTGGTATCCCCTCCCCACATCTAGCTGGGTGGCTGTCCCTCCTCCACCAGGCGTAAGACTGGAAGTTTATTCTCTAAAAAGGGAAAGAGAAGCCTCAATGCAAATTGTACTCAAAACAGGCAGATTAAATGATTTTACACATATTGGATGCAGAGGACCACCCCGTCCTAAGCCTTCTTCTTTCAGCTCCCAGATCTCCAGCCCTTACCCGCAGCAGTCTGATTTTGACCCTCCAGACAGGAGACTGCAGGACGCTTCCATGAGGGGTCTGCTCAGACAGAAGGAAAGACTCAAACACAGTGGCATTGGGCTTCCCCACGACGCAACCCACAGGGCGCCCATCAGAGGAGTTCTGGTCAAGGAGCCCGTGCTCAGAGGACAATTTTTAGTCCCCAACTCTTAAATGTGAGAAGCCAACCAAGGACTGTGAATGAGTCAGCTAAAGAAAGAAGTTTCTAAAGTGAAAGCTCTCGATCAAACAAACCCAGTAAACAGAGGGGGAGGCAGGAAGCACACACACGTCAGCACACCCAGTGTGCACGGTCAGCTCTCAACCCTTCACCTCTGGTCGTTCTTGTAATCACTGTAGCTCTTGAGACAGACACCAGGCTGATTATTCTCATTTTACAGATGAGGCATTTGAAGAATGACGAGGTTAAATAACTTGCCCGAAGTCACAAAACGAAGAAGTGGCAGAAGTGAGATTCAAACCGGGCCGTGTGGCTCTGTGCTCTCAACCACTACCTGTCAAAGTATGACCCTGGCCACCACGGTCCATCATTACAATTCTCGGTGGGAAAGAGAAGACGCTGAACTTCTCTTAAGAATAAGAAAGAATTCTAGAAAATTAAAAATGTGATAGATTAAAATGTGGAACATTAAATTGATGCAGTCTCCCAGAAAGTAGAGCAAAAAGCAAAAGGGTGGAAAACAGAAAACGATAAGAAAATTGGAAGATTCATCCAGGAGGACCAATATCCAAATAAAAGAAGTGCCAGCAGATTAGAGAAAACCGAGAAGCAGAAACCATGATAGAATTCCAGAAAATGTCCTAGAACTGGAAGACATAGTTCCAGATGGAGGGATCTCATAGGAGCTCAGCATGACAGACGAAAAGAGGCCAGCACCAGGGCAAGTGACCTGGAAGTCTCAGCGAACTGGGGACTAAAAGAGGATTCGCTCAGCTTTCAGGGAGAACAAAAACAGGCCACACCAAGAATCAAAAAACTGCAGCCCTGGAAGCCAGAAGACAGTGGGGCAAGGTTTTCAATAATTGGAAGGAAAATGATTTCCAACCTTGAATTTGATGCCCAGCTAATCTAGCAAATCAAGAATTAGAGAAGCAGAAACCCAATTTTCCCACCTGCAAATTCTCAGAAAATTCACCCCTCTGATCACTCTTTCTCAGGAAGGATGTGCTCCTACAGTCAAAGGACAAAGCCTCAGAGGCAGACAGGAAATGGTAGATCTGACCCAGGACAGAAGGGAGCCACAGGCGATGGTGACGAGACCTCTGGTGACAGCCAGGTCCCAGGTGTGGGGAAAATGAATCCAGACGGGACAGGTCAGAGGATCCTGAAGTGCGGAAGGAGAGGAAACTGAGAGAATTTACCTGCTGCCTCCAAATGACGTGAGGGACTGTCGAGAACACTAACCCAGTTTGAGGATAACTTAAACAATACGCCAACACCACCAGGCACCTCCAGGAAATCAGGAAGCAGAGCAGGAACGGTGACTATAATTTACTTCACAACAAAGCTCTGAACTGCCCCAGCCTAGTAGGATCACTGTTAACTTCAATTACCCATCCTACCAAAATTATGATGTCAGTATATCGGGAAGCGAGGAAGACAGGAAAGATCTGTGGTTAAAAGAGGTAAAAAGGAGACCTACCTCCTTCCTTTCCATAGTATGAAATCAGAGCCTAGAACCAAAATATCAAGATGAAGGAATACACGCATGTTATTTACAGATATGGAAGAAAAGAGCAAAACCGTCAGCTGGGAGAATCTGTGAGTGACTGCCTCCAGGAAAAGCAGCAACAAGGGGACACCACCTGTTTTGTGTATCAGTCTTGGGGAACACTACAGTCTCAGATGCCTTGCAAAGGGAAAGGGATTAACAGACATGAATGAGGACGGGTGATATCACTGAATGTTCTCACAGCTAAGAGAAGTTGGGATTATCACCCTTTCACCAAAAAGATAGTCAGGCCCAGACATCTACAGCTAGGCAATTTTAAAAGGTGGCTGAAGCCTAAACCTTAGTTTTGCCAGATCCCAGAATCTATACTTTCCTTCTGAGTCTTCATTCATATATTCAACCAATAAGAACTGAGTATACACTGAGCCTGGGACAGAAGGCGAGGCCCTGGAATAGAGCAGTGGATGAGACAGGTCCCAGTGCTTGACCCACTGAGCCTTCTGGTCTACCAAGGCAAACCAACAGTCAACAAGCCACAACTAATAACAAATCCAAGCCTAGAAGTGCCCCCCCCGGGTGGTTACAGTTGATCAAGGGTAACACTCATCTGGTTCCTAGCCTTCTCCTCTGCCAGCCCCCCATCAGTCCCACAGCATCATGGCACCTTGTCCTCTCCAACCCCCTGCACAGGTGAGTCATCACATGCCACACCCTTGCGCTTGCCCACAACACTTTGGGAACTCAACAGGCCATCACACAGGCCTGCCAATCTGCTGCCACCCAGGTCCAAGGCCTTCAGCTTTGATTTGGAAGGTATCACGTTTTGTTTTGTTTTAGATTAGAGTCAAGCTCAAAGGCCAGACCAGTTCTCCAAGGGAGAGCTCCACACACACAGTCCCTTGTGCTGACGGGCCTCAGCGGATACTGATAGGTATGCAGGGCCAGTGTAAGGCTCAGACACCAGAGTGGGGAGGGTTAGTCACTCAGTTGTGTCCAACTCTTTGTGATCCCATGGACTGCAGCACACCAGGCTTCCCTGTCCTCTGCTATCTCCCAGAGTTGGCTCAAATTCATGTCACTAGCTGCAGGACGGGGCAAAGTAGCCAAACATTGCCGGGCCTCAGTGTCCACATCTGTAGAGTGGGGATATACCACCAACCTCAGAGGATTCCAACTGTGCTTTACAATCTGCCGTGGCCACAATACAGCGCAGGGTGAGGCTGACAGGTTGGTTTCCCATGGCTGTCTCTAGCCATTTCAGCCATAATTCAAGGTTATAGGGATTTCATCTTGTCAACCTCTGAAAGGGGATGCTTGTCCCAGCTCTTCTCAGAGCTGCCCCTGGGAATCACTAGTCAGGAACCATCAGTTGGGAATTCAGACTTGACTTTGTCAGTGTGAGGAGCCTGGTGTGTACGTGATTTACAAAACAGCTGAGTCACCGAGCCCACTCTGATAAGAAGCAGTACCCAAGGCTGGCTCACGGCTGGCCAAACAGCCTTTAGCCTGGCTGTTTTCTTCCTGGGTTCCAAATCAACTGCCCTCTCCACAGCCAGCCTTGAGCCAGAGCTCACCAAGTCTTCCCCCTTCCCCCAAATTCAAGTCCCATCAGTCTCCCCTATTAACATCCCCTCCCCTCAACTTACTCCATCTGCCCAGACTTTGTTCTGTTTCTTGGTTCTACCACTTACTAGCTCACTAGAGCTTGGCATTCATGATGTTCTTGCTCAGCCTTAGTTTTGGGGTGATAGTTAATAATGCCCACCACACGGGTTATTTGGAAGATGAGGTTCAAGGTCCAGCAAGGAGTCGACCCTCCATCCCCACACTCCCCATAATCACAACATCAAAGCCCCATGTATCCCTGACTTGACTGATTTTTATACAGCCTGTATAAAAATACTCTACATTATACATTTTTACATTGATGCCTGAAATCATCCTTAGTCACTCAAGCTGGGTCTCAGCTAAATCAGCCTGACAAGAATGGGAACAAGCTACAGTACAGGCGAGCCTTTGAGCTACACTGCCATCTTCATTGTCCCGCATGTTTGGGGAATTCCTGGAACATCCGATTGCAATTCCTCCTTGTTTTATAAACACAAGCAGGAATAGAAAAAAATAAAAGTGTCATTATCAGTGAGCACTACTGGTTTCATAAACTTAATCGTGGAGCCAATGGAACCAAAGCAAAGAAGGTTATGGGGTGACCTTCAAGTAAGCAGAGAGGGGAAGTTCAGGGACATAAATGAGATAAGAGAAATACAGCATGATGTCATTCAACCATGCTTAAACAGTGAAGAGTGATTAGGGCTTTCCTTCCCTTCTCTGGGAATTTAGGTTCCTCATAATTGTATGTTTATGTTTGAACTTTTAAAGCTCGATGTAAAGTTGCCAAAAATCACGAACTGCATATAAGCCAATCCTCTACTGATGCTCTCAGGTTTTCTAAATAGACTTTGATATTTCCCACGGAATAGAAGAGTGTTTATCCAGAATATCCGAGACGTGACTCACTCGTGGTTATCAGCATTTCCGGAGTTCCTGTATCTCAACTCTAAAGGAACACAAGGATTAGAATGGAGACAGTATGGCTGTCAAAGCATGTTGAATCGCAGGGTCCACATAACAGGGGGCTACCTAGAGGCTGCTGTGACGTCACCCTCTTCCTGCCTCACCACGCACGTCGCCAGGGCCACCCCGGAGCATCGTCCCCCAGTCATTCACAGCCCTGCGTGTATCTCGGATCACACCACTAAGGCACGTGGACCTCTGGGCAAAGAGTCTCTGAAGGCCTAGGCAGGCCCCCTCTCCTGTCCCCTCAAGTCCTGCCCTGCTGCCCTTGGCCAGGCAGCCCGCCCACCAGATTCCACAGCCAAGGGGGGGCCAGCCTGTGACTAGAGCCCAGGCCTCTGCACTCCTGAGTCCTCCTCACTCCCAGGGTGGTGGTCAGGTGTCCGTCACGCTCCCCTGGAAACGAAAGGGTATTCCAGGTGTGCACATGTTCCCCAGGAGTGTC
This sequence comes from Neotragus moschatus, assembly GCA_006410615.1. Lineage (NCBI taxonomy): Eukaryota > Metazoa > Chordata > Mammalia > Artiodactyla > Bovidae > Neotragus > Neotragus moschatus. The sequence goes on from SJYA01002635.1 coordinate 587,359, forward strand.
TCTTCTCGAAAAGAGGAGAAGGCTTGATAAGCCACCTGTAGTTCACTCCTGCGTCAGTTTCCTGTTGCTGCTGTGACCGATTACCACATACACGGAGGATTAAAACAACACAATTGTATTATCTGAAAGTTCCGGAAGTCAGGGGTCCGCAAAACGGGGGTGAGAGACTCACATCAAAGTTGTCAGCAGGACTGTGCTCCTCCTGGAGCCCCCAGAGGAGAATCCTTTTTTCTGGCTCCAGCTCCCAGAGGCCGCCTGCACTGCATGGCTCATGGCTCCTTCCAGCAATGGCATCATTATACCCTCTGCTTCCATCCACACATCTCCTCTCCAACCTTCCTGCTTCTCTCTTACAAGGATGCTTGTGATTAGGGGGACCCACCCAGGTAACCCGTGGTCATCCCGAGATCCTGTTCTTAATCATATCTTCAAAGTCCCTTTCACCAAGTAAGGGAACACAGTCCCTGGTTCTGGCGACATGTTGGGGGCCATCATTCAGCCTGTAGCCATGCGGCAAACAGTTCTGCAGTTGAGAGCTGGCAGCCCAAAGATGCATGCACTCCTCTGGGGACCCACTCAGGGCTGGTGGCCGGGAGCCCAGGGCAGGTGGCTGTGAGCTCCTCCCCAGGCGGGCGCAGGCAGGGTGCTGCCCGAGATATACCCACAGCCATTCTCTGCAGAAGGAGACGTGCAAACAAAGGTACAGGCATGAGAAAGGAGAAACGGGACCCAGCTATTCTAGATGCAGCTGGTTGATTCCAGCAAACACAGAAGTGAGGGTGCACAGAGGACACGGCAGGGCTTCTGCCCGAGGGCAAAAAGTTTTGGTAGAGGACTGACTTGGTGAGAGAGAGAGAGAGACAGAGACAGAGAGAGCCAGACCTCCGGATCCCAGGGCTGAAGTGGGACCAGAGAAGCTAGAAGCAAGAAAACAGTGGTCCTGGCAGCTGACAAGGAAGATGTTTGCAAAAGCAGGCAAGAGGGGCAAAGAAAGGCCCAAACAAGAGAGGTGTCTGAGGGCCAGGACTGACAGCTGCGGGAGGTGACAGAGGGCCCTATCTGAGAGCCCAGCTACTTCACCACCAAGCTGTTAGGTCACCTCCACGCCCCCTCCCCACCCTCTGCCCCAGTTCCCAGCAAGAAGGCCACAGAACGCTGCTTTTTAAGTATGTCATACCGTAGAAGATTAAAAATAGTTTAAAAGAGATATCAAAAGGGATATAAATACTGCAAAGGCTCCTGCCTGCGTGGAGTGCACCCCCCTAGGAGGGGTAAGCGGGGTGGGGCATGACATCATTGAGCCCTAATGCCTTCCACTTGAGCCCCTACAAGTTCTGCAGGAGCAGAAGGTCTCATTGGTTGACACCAGAACAATTGCAAGGCTTCTACAAAATTCCCTAATTCCTCCCTGGCTTTTCCTGGTCCTCAGAGCTCTGGACTATAACCTCCGAGCAGCAGTGGATCCTGGTGCTCAGGAAGGGCAAGCGGAATGCAGCTGCATGGGCCATCTCTGGGGTCCACCCCTACACTGCAACCCCCCCAACCCTGCCTGCAAGCCCACCAGAGAGTCCTCTCCCACCCCCACCACACTCCCCTGCCCCGTGGTCCCACACTGTCCACCTCTGGGACCACAGATGTTTTCAGGCCCACATCCTTAAGGCTGGATCAAGCCTCCCCGGGCCCTTTCCTTCTGGTAGCACCCACCTTAGCATCCTCAGTCCTAAAGTGCTCATCTTAGCCTCAAGATGCCCTTGTCCACGGTGTCCTGAGTATCCATCCATCCCTGTATCCCAGTTCCCACATTCCAGGGCGGACTCAACAACGATTATTTGAACAAACGGCTAGGCTTCCGGGGAAGTCCATTTCTAAAGCGGGCACAGAACCCACCCCAGGCACGTCAACCTTCTGTGAATAAGGCTGGGCCACGTACACGCAACAACCCTTCACAAGCATCTCTGACTTGTCATGTGACCTGGGTCTAGATTGAGAAAACAAAAGGACCCTACCACCCCACGGGAAGCTCTCTGGATTCCCACACTCCGAAGGGGCCGGAGAGTAACCATTTTGGGTTTTGTGGGTCTCTGCTGTCACAGCTTCTTAGCTGTCCCTGTGATACACTTGAACGCGCAGAGCTGTGTTCCAATAAAACTTGATTCCCCCCAAACGAGCAGCAGGCTGGATCCAGCCTTCAGACCATAGTTTGCTAATCCCTGCCCTGATATGAAAAAAAAAAAACAAAAATTAATGAACGAAAAGCAGACAGACTACTCAGGGAATAACTGTGAAAGATTCTTTAAAACCACCCTTTGTGATTTTCGATGCTGCCTCTAATTCCTTCTGTGACTGAGACAATCCACCACTGTTTAAAAAATAAGAGGTGCGGGGATGGGGTAGGGGGAGTAAGAAAAGGTTTCTAATGGCTCAACCACTAAAAAAACAATTACTTTCTTCTTCTCTCTTCCCCTCTGAGGCAGGGCAGGCGTGACCTCTGGCTGGTCAGACAGGACTCTGCCCACTGTCTCAGCTGTTTCGGTCAAAAATTAAATGTCAGAGTGTTCCCCGGGTCCAGGAGGGCAGTTAATGTAACCTGGGCCTCTTGGGCAAAGGGCTGGCTCCCCAGAGTCCTGGATCTGCTCAGAAGCCTCCCCCCCACCCCACCTCGGGACTGCTCTGATGGAATCAAGGCCAATCACTAACGAGGGGTTCTGGAAGAAAGCTCTTCCGGGGTCACCATCTGGATGGAGGGCTTCCGTCGCACTGTGGACCAACCCTTTCGGTGATGGGCTTCTGCTCCACATGGTCTGGAACATTCCTCAGTACAAATGCCCATGTGTAGGGCAGGGACCATGCGTGAGCCAGTCCCTGAACCTCCCTGGGGTCAACCTTCAATTCTGCCCAGCTAATTCAGAGTATGTGTCCCAGACCTTTCCTGGGCTCTTCCTAGGAACCATGATTAAGCAGCCCAAGAATAAACCAAGAAGGCGCCTCATTTACCCACGTGCGTGTTTCTAACAGAGCTCATGACCTGCGACCTCTTCTACACAGGACCCTTAATGGGAGTGAGTCTCCTGCTCCTGACAGTGAGAAGAATTCAGGAACACAGCCAGCTGTGCTCACTGGTGCCAAGAGCTTCAGGATGGCCGCCCACCCATGTGTGCCAGGGGCTGGAACCAGGATGGCTTTACATGGGGATGCTCTGTCCAGGGGGCTTCCCTGGTGGCTTAGTGGTAAAGAACCCGCCTGCAATGCAGGAGACACAGAGACTTGGGTGCGATTTCTGGGTGGGGAAGATCTACTGGAGGAGGGCATGGCAACCCACTCCAGTATTCTTGCCTGGAGAATCCCATGGACAGAGGAACCTAGTCCATAGGGTCGCACAGAGTCAGACAAGACTGAAGCAACTCGGCATACACACCCACTCTGTCCAGGGCCCACCCCTTCCCGCACCACCTTCGGGNCTGGAGGAGGGCATGGCAACCCACTCCAGTATTCTTGCCTGGAGAATCCCATGGACAGAGGAACCTAGTCCATAGGGTCGCACAGAGTCAGACAAGACTGAAGCAACTCGGCATACACACCCACTCTGTCCAGGGCCCACCCCTTCCCGCACCACCTTCGGGGCCCCATGTGAGCCCCTGACAGTCCTACCCCCTCCTTCGGCAGATGAGGAGACTAAGGCACAGGGAGGGGGAAGAGATTTCCCAGGATCCCACAGCAAGTGAGCGGGCAAAGCCAGGACCCAGACCCGGGCCTGCAGCCGCCCTGTCCTGGCTGCCGCTTCCCCAGCTGCACACCTGCTCCACTGGAAAGGCTGTTCGAGAAGAATCCGCACCCGGAGGGAGGCAGGCAGCCGGGGCTGGAACACAGCCTTTCGTGGGCAAAATCCAGAGTTAACTCAAAGCTGGTGGCATGACTCCAGCTGGGGGGCCAAAAGCCATGTTCTACATACTGACTCATCCTTTAGAACCAAGCACACAGCCCCGGGGGCAGAGCCTTAATGGGCAGCAAGTTTCTGGAGGATGTGAAGCGTCTGAATTTGATTTACTTGGTGGTTTTTTTTGTAGACAAACCTCTAGCACGCTTGCTGCGCCCTCTGAGAGCTGAGGAAGGCAGAAGCAGGAGAGATTCCCTGTCTGTAATTTGGCTTCTCTGGGTGCTGACCAGCTTTGACCATGGCGTTATTTCCTGATCCCACGGCTGTCTGCTCAAGAGGCCTTTGTTGTTCAGTTGCTCAGTCATGTCCGACTCTCTGCTACCCCATGGACTGCGGTACACCAGGCTTTCCTGCCCTTCACTATCTCCCAGAGCTGGCTCAAACTCACGTCCATGGAATCAACGATGCCATCCAACCATCTCGTGCTCTGTCGTCCCCTTCTCCTCCTGCCCTCGGGAGGGTGCCGGGTGCAGGGAGCGGGAGGGAAGGCTGATGTGGCATCCTGAACCAGACCCCACAGGGCCTCATCCACCAGGGAAGGGACTTGGACTTGACCTTGTAAACCAGTGCAGCCTGGCCTTTTCCACACCCCAGCACTCATGGATAAGGATGCTTATCCTAGGGTGGATGGGAGCCGCCCTGCGCCCTCAGGGTGGCCGTGGAGACCCACGCAAGGCATTAGCAGGGGCGTGTGCTGGTGGCCGGGTGGTGGGTGACTTGGAGGAGGTCACTATGGAGTCTGGGCTGGCGTGAGGAGGGCCTGGGCATGGGCCAACGGGAGCAGAGGAGGAAGCAGTATAAAGGCCAGAGCCGATCTTCCTGAGCACATAGGCACAGTCCTGCCCCTGAGCCTGCCTTCAGGCAATCCTGGGCCACTTTCCTGCCTTCCGAGTTGCGGAGCACAATAGAATTCGAGCTGTCAAGTTACTGCTCTGCCCTCAAGGTCTGGGTTCTCAGGTGGCACTAGTGGTAAAGAACTCACTTGCCAGTACAGGAGACTTAAGGGACGTGGGTTCAATCTCTGGGTCGGAAAGATCGCCTGGAGGAGGGCCTGGCAACCCACTGCAGTATTCTTGCCTGGAGAATCCCATGGACAGAGGAGCCTGGCGGGCTACAGTCCATAGTGCCACAAAGAGTCGGACACGACTGAAACGACTTAGCACACACACTCAAGGTCTGGTTTCAGTGCCGACTCCCCCCAGAGGNCAACCCACTGCAGTATTCTTGCCTGGAGAATCCCATGGACAGAGGAGCCTGGCGGGCTACAGTCCATAGTGCCACAAAGAGTCGGACACGACTGAAACGACTTAGCACACACACTCAAGGTCTGGTTTCAGTGCCGACTCCCCCCAGAGGCCGTCCTGGCTCTCCACCCTGGGGCTACCAGCTCCTTCGCCCAAGTGGCCTTTGCCCAAGTTTACAGAGGCACTGAGATGGGAAACATGGCTTAGTCTGACCTGCGTTCAAATCTCAGCCCCACTTGCGAGCCTATGAGCTTGGAGGCAAGTCATTCTAGCTCTCCACTTCCCAAACAGCCTCCAAGGCTTGTGGAAAGAGTTCTAAAGTGTGGTTTGTGCCTTACCTGGCACGCAGGCTGCTCAAAGTCGGGTGAACTGTCACCATGTCTGTTTGGCAGTCAATCCAAATGTACCGAGACACAGATTGTTTTGCTAACCCTGGGTGATACTGCTCTCCGATAAATCCTGGCTGAGAGAGACACTGAAGCAAAGCCAAGGATGCTGCTTAGGGAACCCCAGTGAGCAGGGCCCAGTTGGCAGTGCTGGACACCCCTACCTAGCAGGCTCCCCTAGAGATGCAGTGAGGAAGGCTTACATACGCCCGCTGCTGCACTGCGTACATGCTCAGCCGTGCCCGACTCTTTGCAACCCCATGGACTGTGGCCCGCCAGACTGCTCTGTCCATGGCATTTTTCCAGGCAAGGACACTGGAGTGGGTTGCCATTTCCTACTCCAGCAGATCTTCCCAATACAGGGATGGAACCCGCAACTCTCACATCTCCTGCATTGGCAGGCGGATTCTTCCCCTCTGCGCCCCCTAGGAAGCCCAGCCCTACCTAACTCCATCCACCTCCAACTCTGGGTGCCAGGTCTTAGCCAGGTCGCTCAGCAACAATGAGGTCAAGCTTCACAGCATTAGACACAACAGGCAACAGGAGACAGTCTCACACTGAACAGATGTCTTTGCTGCCAGAAGCAGAAAACTGGAGGCCCAGTCTGGCTGAGTGCCATGATGGTGTTACGCTCCTTCAAAGCAGGGACAGGAACTGACTCCGTGCTCCCTGGTGTCTGCATGACGCGATCCTCTTGGCACATGTTTGCTAAACTCAACAGGAAAAGGGCTGTGAATCTTGAGGGTGGTGGAGGCTCCCTATATAAACGGGGCCATCTTCCAAATCCTGGCTTGACATCAGCCTTGGCCCAACAGTCAGGGGACCCCGGAACTGGTCCAGCGTTCAGCTGGGCCCTGAGGCTAAGTCCAAAAGCGGGGCAGTCAGGGCAGCCTTGTCATCAGATAGGCATCCAGCTCGCGGCTGCCCAAAGCCGGGCTGAGAATTAAGGCGCGGACCTAAACCGGCCGCCTCCAACCTCCACTCCACCCCACACGGCTCCCAGGAAGTGGGGGCCACCAGGTGGCAGCTGCCCACGTCCTGCAATTCCATATTCTCCCCTCTGAAAAGGTCAACAGCTTAGGCCGCCCCCATTTCCTCGCGACGGACCCTGTGGGGGTGACACTGCCAGCTTCTCACCCAGATGGACCTCTGCGCTCTCGGCCAGAGAGCTCTTCATCTGCAGACACTTTTAGGAGCCCGTGGATGCCAGCACATCAAAATGACTTCACGTGTCAGGTACGGGGAGTCGTCGCAGCCCTCCTGAGAGAGGCCATGCTTCCTGCCCTGCTCTCGCCAACCTCCAGAGACAGATCAGGAAGTCTTCATTCCAGCATTCCAGGGGGGATGGTCTGGTGACATTACAATCATATTTGCATGGATTCCAGAATTCCACAGTTGGAGGCCATAGAGAAAAGCTTGTTGGAGGCTGAGGATCTGCCTCGGTCCCTGTGACACAGATCTGTGAAAGGCCACTGTACCCAGCATCCCATCACTACGACAACTGCTGCCCACCTGTGCTCGAAGGAAGCACAGAGTTTGGAAAACAGCCCTTCTGCCTGGACTCCTGCCTCTCTGGATTAGTATTGAGTACAGATGATCGAGGCCCCCGCCCACGGCCTACATGTCACCCAGACATGTCCAGGGCCGGCCGACACCCACCAGGTGGTTTGGGCAGATGCTCTAAGCACAGCGAAGGCTGCCTTCCAGTCCTGGCCCTTTGGCTGGACTTCCTGAGCACCAAAGAGATGAGGAGAGAAAACGGCCGTTTAGCATCCTCAAGAGATGGGGATGCCAAGGGAAAGATGGAGAGAGACAAGACAGATTCGTGTCCCCACCTTCTCTCCCAGCCTCTTCTCAGCGATGCTAGGCAGGGCTGGGCAGAGCTGCACAGCTATCGGCCAGCAACTCCACAGCACCCCCCAGGACTGACAGTTCCAGCCCTCTAGCACAGCCTGAACTGCAAACAACCCAAAGGTGTCTCACTGAAGAACACATCAACAAACTGTGGTACATCCGTACAGTGGATGAGTCCTCGGCAAAAACAAGGAGGCACGTTCTGCCTGATCTCGGGCTGGGAGCGTGAATGACACAGCGAGGTGCTGGGCACTGGGGACCTTTAGCAGGTAACGAAAGGGTTCCCCAGCTGCATTGTTAGGATGTTTGCAAAACCCTGCAGATTTACTAAAAATCACTGACTTATAAACTTAGGTTGAATTTTATGATATGTAAATCATGCTTTAATGAAGTAGTTTTTTAAAAAACTTTAAAAAAGGTACTACTGATACAACCAAGAAAGTGATACAAGCACCAGTATAATGTGGAACCAAAAAAAAGGCCATTTCAAAAGAGTACATACACTGTACTATTCAATTTTGTAAGAAATCCTAAAAGCAAAACTAAGATTAAAATAGTAGCTGTTTTATTGAGGTGGGGTGGTGGGAAGGGAGACAAAACATCCATCTGAGTACTAGGAAATTTCTACATCATGATCTTAGTAATGGTTACACGTGTGTATCCACTCATAAAAATATGTTGGGCTTGTCCTTGAGATTAATGCATATTTTATATATACATAATAAACATAAATGACACACACAGCATTAAACGTTTATTTTTTTTAAAACAGCAAAGCCCACTGATGCTCAAACTGTAATTGGCAATTGAGTAGAAGTCAGGGCAGTTCACTGGGAGCTGAGAGAGAAGAGTCCACTCAGTGAGCTCCTACTCAACCCTCAAGACCCATTTCAAATTGCCCCCATTCAGCAAGGCCCTCTCTCACTGTTCCAGGTGTAACTAGCTGCTCATATTGTTGAACATCTCTTCACAAGTTGATATCCTTCACACTGAGAGTTGAGGCGTGCAGGGAACTGTTGCACCAAGATTTGGTTGGTATGTGCTTATTAAACACCCACTGATTTTCTCACACACACACACCCCCTGACAGCCCAAACTAGATGCCATATCAGCAAAAGATACTAATGCCCACCCCCAAAACAGGATGTGTGTTCTCAGGCAACAGGACCCAGATGTGAGACTTATCGAAAAAGATGATTTTCAATATCTCCAGCTCAGTCCTCCTTGTTTTACACCAATCACAGCAGAAAAGGTTCAGGGGAGCCCAGAACAAACTCGATTTCCAGTGTCCAGTGCACAGGGCTCTCTTCCTCCCCACTTCAAGTCACCTGTGCCTACACTGTCCCTGCCTAGCCTAGGGGTGGAGCAGACCGTGTGGGCTCCCAGGAAATAGTCTACCAGGTGTAATGTTTAATTAAACTTGACTGCCCGGTCACCCCTTTCAAGACTGCACCCTGCCCACTTGGAATGAGAGGGGGGACCCACCACCGCACCCCATTACCTCTCTGTCCAGGCCTCCCAGCTCTCTCTGAGTCACTCCCTAACCAAGGAATCTCTAGAAATCCAAGCCTGAAGAGGAAGCTGCTTAACTTCCCTGCCCGGGTCTATATGAGTGAAGAGAGCCCAGAGGTGGAACTCGGTCCAGTTCTGCAGAGTCCATATATGAAAAGGGAGAGGCTGGAAGTACACCTCCACAAAAAGCAGCTTTCTTTGGACGCCTGGTGCACGCATGGGTTACCAGGAGGAGACTGTGGGTGAAGTGTTTCCTTTAAATATGCCTGTGCTTTCTAAGTTTCCACAATGGACAGCCTCCTCCGGAAGATAAAGACACTTCATCTGTGGCGGGAGACGCCCCCCCTACCCCCAGCCCAGGTCAGACCTGCTAGCTCCCAAGCTTCTCTTTCACCTTGTCCCAAGATACACACAGGTCCCAGCGTCCCGTGACACGGGCGGCCCTCTAGCCCTTATCCCACCCCGCCACCCCCGCCCCGCCCGGAGCTCCCGGAACAAAGCGGTATCTTGACCCCACGGATCCGCGCCTCTGACCTCCTTCTCCTCGGCCACAGCCAGGCGCCGCCCCCCAGTCAATTCCCCTAGCCCTGGAGGTACTTAGGAACTGTGTTCGAACACACACACACACACACACACACACACACACACGCAAACGCACTTTCTCCTCCCCTCCCTGACCTGGGCCACCACCCCAAAGAGCCCAAGTACAAACTTCTCCAAACTCGCAGCTGTGGCNAGCTGTGAGTCTCAAGTTTTCCAATCTGCAGAAAGTGAGACTAACACCATCTGTCCCCCAGGCTGGGGCGAGAAAGACGCGTTGTGTCCAGGAACCTGGCGTGTGATGTTTGCCTGCTCAGTCCCTGGCGCCCCTCCCTCCGGTCAGTGGACCTGAACTCCATACAGCTGATGACCCATCAGCCAGAAGCGGATCTAGGTCACAGGAGCTGGGTTTGAGGAACAATTCCCACACCTGCCTGTGGTCTACACTGTTGATTGTCTAGGCAGCAGCTGTTGCCAGGCTTTTTCTTTCCTGCCCACTTCCTCCTCCAGAAGCTGAAAATCCTAAATACTCCTTTTCCCAGACTGCTTTGCAGCTATGAGGGGTCACATGACCTAGTTTAGCCAATGAGATGGCAGAAGTTCCTTTTTCATCTCTCTGGCCCCTGGGAGGATTCAGGGAAATATTTATTTCCCCCTCGCAAAAGTGAGAGGCTATGGAGAAAGCCCTTTTTCGCCTTACCTGTGGATGTCCTCATATGAAGACACTGGGGCCAGAGCCCAGGCCAGGGCTGGCTTTGAGGATGTGTGGCCAGTGCAGTCATTTTAAAGGGCCCTGACCAGTTCATTCTAAAGGAGATCAGTCCTGGGTGTTCTTTGAAAGGACTGATGCTATAGCTGAAATTCCAATAGTTTTGCCACCTCATGCAAAGAGTTGACTCATTCGAAAAGACTCTGACGCTGGGAGGGATTGGGGTGGGAGGAGAAGGGGATGACAGAGGATGAGATGACTGGATGGCATCACCGACTCGATGGACATGAGTTTGGGTGAACTCCGGGAGTTGGTGAAGGACAGCAAGGCCTGGCGTGCTGCAGTTCATGGGGTCGCAGAGTCGGACACGACTGAGCGACTGAACTGAACTGTGCTTGTGTTTTCATGGTCTGTAGTTGCTGTATTAAAATTCTGAATAATCTTATCTTTGAGTTCTTGTTTCCTAAGTGAAGTCTCATGGGACAATGTAGCACGTCCTGGAGGAGTGGATCCTTGATTTTCCCCACTGCCTTCCCAAGGGGTCTCTTGGCTGCCTGATCCCCTGCTGCTCCAGGTCCCATCTGGCCACCAAATGCCAGCCCAAGGTGGGGGGAGAGGAGCCCGGCAGTGTCCAGTTGCAGGGTAGGACCCCCACCACCCCCAGGTCCTCATGACGAAGCATGGCATTATATAGCAAGTAAAAACACCATATGTCCAGAAAGAGACTGTGGAAGAAAGGACTATGTTTTATGTTTAGTACCCCTTACAGAGCTTCTTTTCCTGTTTTATAATAAGGGGTCCTTCATTTCCATTGCACCGAGCTCTATAAATTATATAGCTGGTGCTGGCTGAGACTACTATTTGGAGATGGCAGAGACTAAAGAGAGAAAGGAACCGGACTCTTGATTTGTCAAGCTGTTAAACCCACCCCCTCAGCTGCTGGCCAGGATAATCTTCATTGTTTAAGCCCCTGTCAATTAGGCATCTTGTTACTTGCAGCCCAAAGCATCCTAACACAAAGTCATTTTGCGTTTACTCTCAGAATGATGCATTCAATCCCCGTTGACTAGCTGCTTGATAGCACAAGAAACAGGGGTCTATGTGTTTCTTGTGGACAGCAAGGAGCCCTCTCAGACCACCAAGCAGCAGCTAGGCTTGGACCTTTTCTTAGCAGTGATAATAATTTCATGATTCATATTATGGTGCCATCTTGTATGATTCTGATGTCAGTATTATTTTGCTCACTTTTCACACATGGAATCAGAGGTTCAGAGAGGTCAGGTAACTTGCTTAGGGTCACACAGCTCATAGGTGTTAAAGGCAGAGATCAGATCCATGATATTTCATGGCTTGAATGAAGAAAGCCTTGAAGGAATTCTTTGCTCCTGTACTATTCCTTCATCCCTGGCACCTGCTGGAATTCTGATATGCTGGCCTAGAGGTCAATAGCCTAGATATCACTCTCTGGCTGCCCATCTTCTTCAGGACCTTCTCCTAAAGCCACTGCCAGTCCCAGAGGCAGTGAAGCAGCATCAGATGCCAGAAGAGCCCTGTAGCTCTGTTCAGGCCTCTGCATCCTGTCAAGGTCCCCTTTGCTTTGTTCTCAGGCCCAGAGTGAGGCCACATCCTGCCACAACATTTAGAGCCCTGCCCTCTGGTCAGGACCCTGGGCAAGGACTGAAGCCCGGCCCTCTGGTGAGGCACAGCCACAGCTCAAGAAGATAAAGTCCAGAGCCCACAGTTATTTTCATTGCTGGGCACAAAAGCTCAGCCTCTCTCCCCACACATTTTTCCAGGACCCCCGAATCCTATTTGCTCAGAGAACATTTCCAGATTCCCTTTTGCTTGTCTCTGGCCCATAATCCATGTTGAAGCCTGAGGTGTGTCAGGTGGTCACCCTTGGGATTCTCTCTGACCTTCCCGCTCCAGCCCGGCCGGGATGTTCTTACACACGCCATCAAAAGGGTGCTTCGGCGGCAGTTTGGGGGAAGCCAGGCAGCCCTTAATGGTAATAGTCATAACTGCAGCCAATTTGGGGTAATTGGTGGCTTTTGCCAGGGAATTCCTGCCTGTCGCAGCAGCTCGTTTGCAATGCCTTTGATCTCTACCAGTCTCCCTGAGACACGAAATATTGTTGTCATCTTCAATTACTCCAAGGGGCAGCTGTGGCCGTGACCTTGCCACCAGATGTCCCCAGCCTGCACAAGGCGGCAGCAACGATGGAGGAAGGGTGGGCAGCAGGCAAGGGGAGTCCCAGGACCCATTCCTGGCCACCAGGCCCTCTGGGAACCCAGCTGAGGCTATGAGCTAAGAAGGGGTTCTGGAGAGGAGGGTTAAGGCAGGGGAACATGCTAGAAAATCATAAAACACAGGACGCTGAGCCCTTTTCTTTACATCTCTCAGCATCTTCTCCGCAAGATGTATAATTATCCCTGCTTTATAGAGGAAGAGCCTGGGGCTCAGAGATCCTTGGAGAGCAGGGATAAGGCGGGCCAGTGGGTGGGGAGAGGATGGTGGAGGGAGACGTCCAGCCCAGATTTGCCTGGCTTGGGGCTGGAGTCCTTTTCCTGTCGCCCAGCGCATTAGATCTGCGGGTGAGACGCAAACTCCGTCTCCCCACCCAGGCCGTGAGCTCCTTGAAGGAAGAAACTGCATCTCATTTCAATCTGTGCACTCCCCTGGCTCCTAGCACAGAGCTGGGCTCAGCGAGGTGTAGTCAAGCCCTGGGATCAGCTCCCTGGTTTTCTTTTCTCCTTCACCCTCACTTCTCAGTGATCCCAAGCAGGCTCCTGGCTTTATTACATTAACTCCACCCTGAGAGCGCCCACACTTATGTCTCATAGACCCAACTGCCTACTTGATATTTCTACTTTGATGCCTTACAGACATCTCAAATTCAACACATCCCAAACTGACTTCCTTATTTTTCTTCCGAAACTGGCTCCCCCGTGTCTTCCAGATCTTAGTATTTGGGTACTCTCTCTGTGCCTAAGACGCTCTATTGATTTTACCTAAAAATTAACAATCCTCAATCCAATCATTTCTCCCCCCGCCCCCCTCCACTGGCTGCATCCTCTCACAATGAGATTATTGCAGTTGCTTCTGAATTAGCCTCCTTGTGTCTGTCCTTGCCCGCCCGCCGCAGACTAAGCTCAGCCCAGCAGCCAGACAGACCCTGTTAAGACTTCATTCAGAAGTGGATGCTTTTCTGCTTCAAGCTTGTGGTTCCTGACTCTGCCAGGGGGAGATTCATGGAGGTCACTGACCAAGCGCCTGGCATCTGTGAAAGGCAAGTGCAATCTGATAAAGGCCACGGTGGGAGCCTTGGGCAGGAGGATTCATTCTGACTGGGAGACAGGGGGATGGGAAAGCTTCCAGGAGATTGAAACTTGAGTCTATTGACAGCGCCGTCAGGAGTTTACAACTGGCAGGTAGCAGAGCTCTCGGGGCTGCAAGCTGGCCAGTGTCCACTGGGGGTTGATCCCATCAAAGGGCCTGTCCTAGCTCCTGGGGGTACACATGGTCACCCCTCAAGCCCTTCCTGCCTGTGTGCGGCCCTGGGCAGGTTCTCAGCATGCAGCCCAGGACTCAGCATCCTCACTCCTCAGAATGATGGAGCTGGTATTCCACCGGGATAGACAGATGGTGGTGGTGGTGGTTTAGACACTCCATCATATGTGACTCTTTGCGACCCCATGGACTGTAGCCCACCAGGCTCCTCTGTCCATGGGATTTCCCAGGCAAGAATACTGGAATGGGTTACCCGTTCCCTTCTCCAGGAGATCTTCCTTACCCAGGGATTGAACCTGGGTCTCCTACAGACAAATAGTGAGCAGTATGAACAATATGCAAATGGGAAGCTTCTTTGGGAGTGCCACAAAGATTACGACAATTTATATGCAGTAATAAATATCTGCACCAGCTCTCAGCCACTGAACTGGGCCACCAACATGGGAGGTTTATGGAGCCGCAAAGAAGTCATGTGGGATTTCCTTCTTTCAGGGCTGACTCAGGACCCACTGTCTCTTGCCTCCCAGGCTGGTGAGCACTGACCTGAACTGCCTGTTCTGGTGAGTTTGTCCTGCTCCCCCTTCCCCCCTCCAGCTCCCACTGCTGCCCTCTGGGCTGAGGTGTGCTGGGCACACACCCAGAGACCTTTGTACCATACTTGGGAAAGTTATTTGATGAGAAACTTTTTGCATTTTTTCCTTTTCCTCTTGCCACAGGCTTCGGCATACAGAACTGCAAACTGCCGTGCTAGTTCCTGGTAGAAGCCAGGGTGGTTTTTATTCTCTCCCTTCCTTCTATGTCAAGTCCCTCTAAATACGTCCATGGCCAATGCCTCCTTTCTTTTCAACCATTGTACATCTTTCTAACTATGCCTGCACCAACCTTTATAGGTGCCATGAACATGCTATTCCCTCATCTTTATTTAAGCATTTCAAGAGGAGGCTGGGATCTGACGCTACAACTGAGAACGGTCTGTTTATCCACCTAAGACCTCGAAAATATTTCACAATGAGCAGGTCAGGTTCAAGATGACGCTTTCAAAATTGAATTCCAGCACCAGGAACACGTGGTAAAAATCAAAGTCCTGACTCTAAACCTGTAGGGGCTCAAATGCCGGCCCTGAGACTCACCGGCTCCGGTGCAGTCACCCTTGTCTCTCTCTGTGCAGGGGGACTTGCTAATGTGGTGGTCACCTGGGCTTCAGCCCCATCCAGATTGAGGTTCAAATCCTGGCTCTGACAGTTTGGACAAGCTCTTTAACCACACTGGCTGTGGTTTCCTTGGTAAATAGTAACACTGATGCTGTTTAACTGGTGGGAATATTGTGTCATAAAGCCCACAAAGAAGCTGGCATAGGGCTAGACACATAGTTGGCATTCATTCCTCTTTATGGCCAGTGGTTGGACTCTGGAAAGATTGGGCATGTGGGTGGTGTTTGGCAAATGCACACCACCACACTGATGGGTAGCTGTTTCCTGCCTGGGGCATGTTCTCTTGCAGCGAAGCCCAGAAAGGGCTCTGGGAAGAATGGACTGAGAAACTAGACCCCATGGGCACCCAGTAGCTCATATCCAATCATTATGATGGAACTATTTTCCCAGGGGCTGGTATGACAGTTTGTGGGTTTTGCAGATTTTTTTTTTTTTTTTTGCTTTAGTATTTTTTTCTTCTACTAACCTAACATCTGATCGCTTTGCATTTCTGTGCAATAAAATGTTAGGTAGCAATACAAAGCAGGGGAGGAAGCTGGAGAGGAATGAAGGGATGGAATGGGGATATTTAAGGTAGAATTTTAGGAAAGGCACCTTTGCAGAAGTGGCATTTGAACAAAGACTAGAATAAGGATGTGAACCATGTGAGCATTTGGAGAACAAGCTTTTCTGGCAGAAGGTAATGACCTTGAAGTGATGTATTCGTCAACTGTTGCTACAGTGATGCCATATAACAAACATCCCCAAATGAGGTGGCTTAAGATGACAGCTATTTATTCTTGATGATGCCTCCACAGATCCACTAGTAGGTAGCTGATCTAGGGTGGCCTCAGCTGGGCTCGGCTCCAGGGTACATATATGTGTTTCTCATCCTTTTTGGATCAGTAGGCTAAGGAGGATATATTCTCAAGATGGAGGCAGAAGAGCAAGAAGGTAGGCAGAAAGAGATGAGTTCCCTTACAGTCTAGGCTTATTACTGGCACACCGTGGCTTCTAAACGTATTTCATTGAGTAGAGCACATCCCGTGTTGAGGCTAACATCCATGGGGCAGAGAAATAGACTAGATATACTTTATCTATAGTGGAAGCAATTGCAAAGTCAAGTGGCAAAGTGCACAGATATAGGGAAGGTGCAGACTTGGGGACAGCGGTGCCATTTATTACAAGCGGAAGCTGGCTTCATGTGTTTAAGTGTCAGCCACAAGGTCAGTACGGCTAGAGTGGAGTGAATGAGGTGTGAAGAGGTAGAAGTTGAGGTGAGTGACCAGGGCATCCTGGTCATAATATACAGTCTTGATAAGACTCTGGACTTCTTCCGAGGATGATAGGAAGCCGCTAGAGCACTGTTTGCATTGCTTTAATTTTAATCACAAGTCTTCAGGTACAATGAATTATACAGTTGTTAAGAAAACACACCAGTGATAAGTTTTTCCAAAGTAAAAAGCAGTTTGGCCTATTTTTAAACTTCATATAAATGCAAATACTTTGTACATATTTCTTTGTGTCTTTCTTTGACCAGCCTTGTCTATGAGATTTCATCCTTATCTGTACATGCAGAAATTAGATCCTTCTCCCCATCACTATTTATTTTTTCCCTTGTATGGCTGGATGGCCTCACCGACTCGATGGACATGAGTTTGAGTGAACTCCGGGAGTTGACGATGGACCGGGAGGCCTGGCGTGCTGCAGTTCATGGGGTCACAAAGGGTCGGACATGACTGAGCACCTGAGCTGACCAAATCACACCTTGATTTATTTATCCATTCTGTCATTGCTAGTCATCTGGGTGGCTTCCAGTTTGTAGCTATTAAGAGTAATACTGCTGATACATGCATATGTATGGCTGAATCCTTTTGCTGTCCACTTGAAACTGGCATAGCATTGTTAATTGGCCATCCTCCAGTATAATATAAAGCGTTTGTTAAAAATTAAAAAATAAAAAAGAATAATCCTGCTAATAACATTTTTGTTCACGCTTTTGTTACACATGTGTAAGCATTTCTGTTACGTATGTACTCAGGAATGTTTAGTACAAGTTCATAGTATATAGAAATGATCAATTTCAGTAAATGTGGCCCCCAAATGTCATTATTGGAAGTATGTATTATAAGTATCTTCTCCCATTTTATAGCTTGCCTTTAGACTCTCAATAATATCTTTCAGTGAACAAAAGTTCTTGATTTTAGTGTAATTCAATTTATCAATCTTTTCCTTTATGGTTAGAGTTTTTTATATAGATTTAAAGAAATCTTTGCCTAAACAATTTAAATAAAATTTTGCCTACATAAAAATATTGCTTCTTCTAGAAACGTTATTGTATTATTTTCAACATTTCAAGGCTTATTGAAAATATATAATGAATTCATGCAAATCAATAAGAAAAAGGTCTGAAAGGATACACGCATGCCAGTGTTCGTTGCAGCGCTCTTTACAATAGCCAAGACGGGAAGAAACTTAAATGTCCGCTGACAGAGGAATGGATAAAGAAGATGGGGTACATATGTGCAACGGGATGTTATCAGCCATCAAAAAGAACAAAGTCATGCCATTGGCAGCAACACGGATGGACCTAGAGATTGTCACACTGAGTGAAGCAAGTCAGACAGAGGAGAAGTATCATACGGCATCCCTTTTATCTGGAATCTAAAAAGAAATGATTTACAAAAAACCTTACTTACAAAACAGAAAGAGACTCACAGACTTAGAGAACAAACGTATGGTTGCTGGGGGGAAGGATGAGGGGCAGGGACAGTTAGGATTTGGGGATGGACATGTATACACTGCCGTATTGAAGTGGATAACTAACAAAGACTTACTGTATTGCACACGGAACTCTGCTCAATGTTATGTGGCAGCCTGGATGGGAGGGGAGTTTGGGGGAGAAAGGTTGCACGTATATGTATGGCTGAGTCCCTCTGCTGTTCACCTGAAACTGTTCAGGTGTTCACCTGCAGCTATACTTCAATACAAAATAAAAAGTTTTTTTTTTTAATACAGACAAATCTACTTCTTACGTGAATAAAATTATTGAATAGGATCTTCACAAAAGAGGACCTCCAAATGGCCAGTAGACACGTGAAAAGATGTTCAGTCTCATTAGTCGTGAGGGGAATGCCAGTTCAAATTATCTGAGATTTTCTTACCCATCCACCAGGATGACTGAAATTAAGCAAAACAGAAAGTACTAAGTGTTTGTGAAGATGCGCAGCAAACTATTGGTGGGAACGCAAGGTAAGTGCAGCCACTTTGGAAAACGTTGATTGTTTCTACTAAAACTGAACATACTGTACGTGTTAGCAATAAATGCATCACGCAGGCGCAGGCTGATGATCACCCCACACAACTGTTGAGGATGTGACAGGCAGGGAAAGAATGAGAGCCCATTTCACATCAGAGCAGACTGAAAAGAAATGGTGACCAAATGCACCTTGAGGCTTCTTATGACCAGACTCTACCGTGCCATTTTTGCTTCGTCTTCCTTTTTTTTTTTTTTTTAACAATCTTATTATTTTTTTCTTGATTTATTGCATTAGCTAGGACATAAACCTGAGAGTTTCAAGCAAAGGAAAGGCATGTTATGACTTGTTCTAAAAGATATTTCTGGGTGCTATATGGAGAACAAATGGGACAGGATGTGGCAGTAAGGGGACAAGTTAGAGTTTTATAATAAATCAGATGAGAAATCACAGTGACATGGACCAGGGCAAGAACAAAAAGGAGACAAGCAGCCAACTGCCATTAAAGCAGCTAATAGAATAAAGCAGCTAACTGCCAATAGAGTTTGCCAATATGAGTATCAGTTCAGTTCAGTTCAGTTCAGTTCAGTTCAGTGGCTCAGGTGTGTCCAACTCTTTGCAATCCTATGGACTGCANCAACTGCCATTAAAGCAGCTAATAGAATAAAGCAGCTAACTGCCAATAGAGTTTGCCAATATGAGTATCAGTTCAGTTCAGTTCAGTTCAGTTCAGTTCAGTGGCTCAGGTGTGTCCAACTCTTTGCAATCCTATGGACTGCAGCATGTCAGGCTTCCCTGTCCATCACCAATCCCTGGAGCTTGCTCAAATTCATGTACACAAAGTCAGAGATGGCATCCAACCATCTCTTATGAGTATATGAGTGTAAGGGGGAAGAAAAATGGTAAGAACGACTATGTGAGGTTGTGGGCCTGGATGAGTGATGCTGTCATTTACTGAGATGAACAAGGCCAAGGGAACTTAATGTGGTTGGATGAGCAGTGGGAATCAAGAATCCAAAGTCTGAGCTATCCAAGGGATGTGTGTGTGTGTGTGTGTGTGTGTGTGTGAAGTCACTTCAGTAACGGCTGACTCTTTGCAACCCCAGAGGAGCCCTCCAGGCTCCTCTGTCCGTGGGATTCTCCAGGCAAGAATACTAGAGTGGGTTGCCATGCCCTCCTCCAGGGCATCTTCCCAACCCAGAGGTCAAATCCAGGTCTCCCTCATTGCAGGCAGATTCGTTACCAGCTAAGCTACCAGGGAAGCCATGCAAGGCGAGGCAATATCATATAGGCAGTTGGCCTTGTGAAGCTCAGAAGAGCTGGCATGGCTGGATATAAGTGTTTTAGAGTCATCAGTATAAAAAGATATTCAATGCCTTGAGAATGGACAAGGTCACTAAGGGCGTGGTTGTAGGAAGAGGAGAGGAAAAGAGAGAAGGGAGGGGAAGGGAGGGGAAGGAGAGGAAGGGAAACGAGAGGAAAAGTCCAGAGGATGGAATCTGGAATGAGAAGCCAGCTAAGCAGGAGGAAAACCCATGAGAGCGTGGCATCCGAGAAANCTCAGTTGGTAAAGAATCCACCTGCAATGTGGGAGACCTGGGTTTGATCCCTGGGTTGGGAAGATCCTTTGGAGAAGGGAACGGTTACCCACTCCAGTATTCTGGCCTGGAGAAATTCATGGACTGTACAGCCCATGGAGTCACAAAGAGCTGAACACGACTGAGAAACCATCTGCCCCAGAACATAAAGGAAAAGCCAGGAGATTGGAGGGGTTGTTCAATGAACCACATTGGGGTGGTCCATGTGCATGGAGCCCCTTCCCACCTCCACACCCCTAATCCCTTCTGCAATTAGGAGGAGTGGGTGGTGCTTTCCTCTTGTCTAAGGCTAGCTGGGAGGGGCTTTGAGAAGATCACAGAGAGAATGACATGTGTCATTCACAGCTTCAGAGACACTGTGGACTGGTGTGTGACCCGCCCTTGTGAAATCTCAAGGGTTTTAAGAGGCTGCTTGAAGTGGCTTTGGCAGCAGAGGAGGGGACAGTACAACTGTACTTGGAGTGATAATGGGACAAAGGATCCAGAAGTGTTCCACAGGGACCACAGTGCTCCCGGGCCTTTGTTCCTTGCATCAGGGGCTAGCCTAGGGAGGGAGGAGCTTTAACTTTGAATGAAGATAAAAGCATTGGTTATTACATTGACCGAACATAGTATTTACAAAAATTAGGCCAGGAGACCACTGTGACTCTAGGATTGCTATCAGTATTGGTATTATCCAAGAGGGGCTTCCTAGCTGGTGCTAGTGGTAAAGAACCTGCCTGCCAGTACAGGAGATGTAAGAGACATGGGCTTGATCCCTGGGTTGGGAAGATCCCCTGGAGGAAGGCATGACAATCCACTCCAATATTCTTGCCTGGAAAAGCCCATGGACAGAGGAGCCTGGCAGGCTACAAGTCCATGGGGATTGCAAAGAGTCGGACATGACTAAGCAACTTTCACTACTATGCCACTAAAAAACAAACACAAGAAACAAAGAAAACATCTTTAATCTGATAGTACATTACCTTGTATTGAAAAGTACAGTGGTATAGCATACAGGGGCTGGCACACACATTTGCGTCTTTGAAAGTTCACAACTTGAATGTTCGTATGTAGGGGGCTTACTGTACTCATACTGAAGCTGTTCTCATGACAAGCAGGCTCTTTTCCTCCTGAATTGATGTCTCTGTGGCATGGCTTGGTGAAGGAGCTCAAAGCAGCTCTTGGGGGTGGTGAGCTTCTACGATGAGCCTGTGGTTTCCTTGCCAAACCTGTGTAAACATTTGAAGGGTGGCTCTGTGGAGTGAGGAGGCTGGTGGAGATTAGGAGTGGAGAGAGTGAAGGCCCCCCACGAAGTCGGCATTGGTACTCCCACTGAGTGAGATCCAGGACAGTGCAGCTGTCCTGGGTGGGTCTGAAGACTCAGACCCTGCACTTGGGATGGAGGTGCCAGGAGGAATTCAGCAGAAGCAAAAGGCTAGAAATTTACCTTGGAGTAGGGTTGGAGAGAAGAGAGGTTATAGAAGATTCAGAGATCTCTGCTTCTGAAAATAAGCACGTTTGATGTAGGCACAGAGAAAAGACAAACAACCACGTGTTCAGCAGCCTTAGAGAAATAGAAGGAAAACTAACACGGTATCTAGAAACAGAAGCCCCTGGGAAATGGAGACTGGGTGTCTTTGTCATCTGTATGGTCCTGGGGAGAGAGGCAGGAGCTGGGGAGATGGCACACAGTGGGCAAATGTCAGCCCGGAGCAGCTGCTCAGCACCCCTTCTCATCAGCACCCCCTTTCTCATAGTATCCCCTCTTCATGGAACTAGTTGCCTCACAGCTCCCTCTTTGTATAGCAGCATCACTCTAAGAAACACCACTCTGGCCTTAGGACACCCTTCAGAGGTTTACACAGGTTTGGAGAGGAAACCACAGGCCCGTTGTAGAAGCTCACTCACCCCCAAGAGCTGCTTTGAGCTCCTTCACAGCAGAACGGGTAACCTTGCCTCCATCGTGTCTGCTTGGCCCGGACTCCAGGAAGTAACCTATAGATTCTAAAAGATAGCCCTTATTTGTTTAACATTTTAATGGCTCCACCTGGCTCCAGAGATATTTACAAGTGTTCATTATATGGCTAAAAAAAAACCCAATTAAGCCTCCAGCATCTATAGTAATATTGCCCATCAGCCTTTCTGACCAGAGAGGGACAGTGGAATCTCCTGCAGCCCAAGGTCACAGGGGACAAAGATTGGGGAAGGCATGGAGTCCCAGCTGTGTCCATGACTGGGTCCTTGGGAAAGACACTACTTCCTTCTGACAAGCAATTTTTCCTTTTGTGAAGTGGGCACATGATTCTCACCTTGGAATCTTAGGAGGTGGTTTTGAAAGTTTAATGAGAGAAGAGCTAGGGCTTTACATGTGGTGGAGTGCATGACCAGCTAAAGGTGCGGAAATTGTTCTAGACTTACAAGTATCTCCTTAATGGTTTACGGAGGTCCTGGGGTTTGTGTGTGACTGAGTCCTGCACAGGTGTGGGTGTGGGGACAGAGTGGAAAAAGGAGGCGTTCTTGGGACCCTCCTGGCTAGCTGTTCTGGTCCCCAGGGGACAGGTGATAAAAGGTGGCTGGGTCACACGCAGGGCAGATCTGCTGAGGCACCTCTGGGCCTGCAAGGAGACCCACCCATATTCCTCCGATCCACCCTGAGCCGGCTGTTACACGGGAAATGCCTTGTTCAGGCACAGGCAGCTGCTGAGTAGCAGAGCTGGGATTTCAGTCCTGCTCCCCTTCGGCCCAGGTCCCTTCCTCACCCACCCCCTTTCCCAGCCTCAGCAGCACCCACACACCTGTGGAACCCGAGATGCCACCACAGCAGGTGGATCACACGATGCTGGCAATCCAGAAGCATCTTGTTGGAGAATCAGAGATAATTATTTTTCAGGTAACTGACAGTACCTTTAAAGCCTTGACCACCTTGGAAGTGTTTTTGGTTAAAAAGCTTTCTAAATAGTATCATGCATGTATCTACTGCCTCAATAGGATACAGTCAGTCCTCAAGTTTAGAATAAGCTTCATTTCCAATGCAAAGATACTGCCTTGAAATAACATCCACCGAGTCTGATTTTTCTATGGAAATAACAGTCTGATTTCTCTATGGAAACAATCTCATAATGATGGGTTATGTCCCTCACCAAGGATCCAAGGCCCTCTTTTTAATAAGAACGAACAAATGATCACATTCAATTCATACTAATTAATGCAATTAGCTATTGTAACTCCAATACCTAGCACAGTGTCTGACAGAAGATGCTCAGTAAACTTTTTGCTGAATTAAATATAGGTGACATAGAGCTATAAAACACAATCAATAAAAGCATTTATTTACTATATCTCCCAGAGGAGGGGCTGAGGGCCAGGGAACCCTGAGATATAAAATGTCCAGGGTCTAGAAAAGTTTATCTGAATCCTGGAGCCGGAGGGAAAGGGAGTTGTGTGTAAGAGCAGAAGTAAATAATTTCAGATTTTCTATTTTTTTCTTGATCAGTTTTAATAGGTTTCACTTTTTGAGTAATTATCCATTTCATCTACATTGTCCAATTCATTGGCATAAAGTTATTCGTTATCATCCATTTAATGTTTATGGTATCTATAGCAACATTCCCCTTTTTATTCTTGATATTGATAAATTGTGTTTTCTCCCACCCTTTTATCAATCTAGCTTGAGATTTATATAGTTTATTAATTTTCATGGAAACACTTTGATCTTGTTGATTTTTGCTATTTTTGTTTGCTATTTCATTGCTTTTGACTCATTTTTAGAATAAATTTCTGTTAGCTAAAGTTTAATCTGTTCTTTTTCTCCCTAGATTGTTAACCTGAAAGCATAGATCATGGACTTTATTCTTTTTTAAAAAATTTATTTAGTTGAAGGATAATTACTTTACCATATTGTGTTGGTTTCTGCCATACATCGACATGAAATAGCCATAGGTCCAGTTGACTCTAGTGGTAAAGAACCTGCCTGCCAATGCAGGAGACATAAGAGACGCCAGTTTGATCCCTGGGTTGGGAAAATCCCCTGGAGAAGGACATGGCAACCCATTCTAGCATTCTTGCCTGGAGAATCCCCATGGACAGAGGATCCTAGCAGGCTACAGTCCATGGGGTTGCAAAGAGTCAGACACTGCTGAAGCAACTGAGCACATTTGCATACATACGTCCCCTCCTTCTTGAACCTCCCTTCCACCCCCCACCCCTTCCCACCCGTCTAGGTTGTTACAGAGCCGCGGTTGAGTTCCTTGAGTCATACAAACATAGCCATTTAAAGATGCATGTTTTCCCATAAGAAGTGTTTTAGCAGCATCCCTCATATCTTACTATGATATATGTCATCATCAACCAGTGTGAAATACTTTCTAATTCTCTTTGTAACTTCTTCTGAATCATGGAGAGAGGAAAAATAAAACTATTAAAGAAGAGCCAGTGATGACGCTCTTCTGATCTGTACTGTAGCCTGGAGCAAAAGGAAAAATCTGGAACACTGGTGTGTGTGCACTCAGTCGTGTCTGACTCTTTGCTCAAGAAATGCAGGAACACTGATGCTTTCATTATTTAAAATTTTGACGTTTTGTTCCTTATGACGTTCTTGAACTAATTTTGAATTTCTTAAATGCTATCTTAAAATATCCTTTTCTGTGATTACAAGGTTTCTTGATGCCCCTTAAATTTTGTACCCAAGGTGAATGCTTCACTTGTCTTTCCCTGGTCCTGGCCCTGTTTCAATGAGTTATTGGCAAAGTAATTGTTAAAACCTCCAACTGTGATTGCAGCGGCCTACTGTCCCCCTTCATTCTTTGAATGTTTGCTTCACCTGTTTTGAAACTCTGTTATCCATACATATACACTGAAGGTCACTATGTTTTTATTAGTCAATGATTTTAACACGAGATGTTCCTCTTTTTCTCTGGCAACACGTCTTGTCGTAAGCTTGACTTTGCTATTGTATCCACACTAGCTTTTCTGTGCTTAATGGTTTCATGTTATGTACTTTTTCTGTCACTGGAACTTCAGGTCTGTTTTCTTCATTATATCAAAAATTCTGTCTTGTCAAGAGCATAGAGTTGTGTCTTGCATTAATCTTTAATTCTTTACTCTTTAATCCAGTCCGATCAGTTCAGTTCAGTNGATTGAACCCAGGTCCCCTGTGTTGGGAGTGTGGCTTCTTAGTCATTGGATCCCCAGGGAAGTCCCTAAGTTTTACATTTTGATTGAACTTTAATAGCACTGAATAAACCTAGAAGTAAATACTTAATGAGTTAAAAAATATATAATCCAAAGAAGGCAGAAAAAGAGAAAAAAGGGAACAAAAAAACAAATGAGATGCTATCAACCAATGTGGCTTAGTCGACAATTATAGACCACTTCACCCAAGGACAGTAAAATACAAGCTCCTTTCAAGCACACTAAAAATATACCTAAGTAGGCCAAGGCCTGGACTGCAGAACAGGTCTCAGTAAATGTCTAAGGATTCCAATTACACAAAGTGTGTTCTGTGGTAAAGGAATTAAATTAGAAATCAATACTCAAAAGATATCTGGAAAATCCCATAGTATTGGAAACTAAGTAACACATTTCTAACACATAGGCCAAAGAACAAAATCAAATGGGAGACTAGAAAGTAATTTGAACTGAATGAAAATGAAAACATTCACAAGATGCAGCTAAAGGGGGGCTTAGAGGAAAATTTATAGCACTAATTGCCATGAGAAAAGAGAAAAGTTCTCAAAGCAATGATCTACACTTTCACATTGAAAACAAGAAAAGCGAGAGCAAATTAAAGTCAAAGAAAGAAGAACGGAACTAATAAAGTAAAATCAGAAATCAATGAAATTGAAAAGCAGAGAATGAGACCAAAAGCTTTATCTTTGAGATTAATAAAATTGTGCGTTCTCTTTTTTTCCAAGAGTTGTAGTCTCTCTATTTTTTTTCTTTTCAGTGCCTTCAAATGTTTTTATTTATTTATTTTTTAAAAATACACTGTCCAGAGGTTTTAGTTGTTACAATCGGGAGAGTTACTCCCATTCAACCGATTCATTTGCTTTAATGTAAGCCCTGCTTCCCTATTTGTCATTACCAGAGTGTCTTCTTCTGTAGCCTTCTCTCCTGTTTCTTACTTGCTGTCTCAGAAAGTCTGTGAACTAAGGGATCAGATGATCACACTCGTGAGAGTTGTGTAAAAGCAAGGCTAAATGGCTCTGGCAGACTCACTCATGAATGAAGTCCCTGAGTTTCAGCTCAAAAGCCTCTTTTGTTTACTCCTTGGAGGCAGTGTGATGTAATGAAATGGAGCAGGCCGCAGAATCTGACTTGATCCAAGTCGAAATCCTGGCTCTGCCCCTTAGCAGGTTCGTGACCTTGAGTAATGTACCTGACCTCTCTGGACAGTTTCCTCACTCACGGAATGGGGTTAATGGGAATCTCCAGATTACTGTAGGGATAAGAGGACGTAATACAGTAAAAGTGCCCTGCACAGCTTCTGGCCTGGTAGGTGCCACCGTGAGTGAGTTTCCCTCCTTTTATTCTTTTCCTCCTGTTTGGAGAATAGCTGTCGAGTTATAGTGCATGGGCTTATCCTCTTCCACCCTCTTCTCCTTTTGCTTTCAATTTTTCCCCCCAGCATTTGAGCCAAATTGCTTCTTAATTTTTCTTCCACCATGTATGCTCTAAGGAATTGTGAAGGCATCAAAGACTCGTTCCATATGGCAAACTCTTCTCCTTGTGTGTCCACTTTGTGTAATACACTTAGGAGGAGTCTGAGAGCATACAAAATAAACAGAAGTTGCAGGGTCTTGTTTAGGGGCTAATGAAATCCATCCATTTATTCTCAGGAGACCATGTAAAGGCTGAGGCACCATCTGACATCCTTTATGGGCAGATCTTGGGCAGATGGGTGGATGACCCACCTGTCTTGGGTGAAGTGTAGCCTCCAGCAGACCAAGCATCATACACCTGCCTTCTGCTTAACAGCTGCTTGGCTCCACAAAAGAAATGTCAGACACTCCAGTTTCCAGCCTCAGAGCTGACTCTTCCTCACATCTGTCTCCATCACCGCCCTTCCCCTGAAAACTTAACTTAAAATCGAGCAGGGCTAGGAAGTTGCTGCTCCTGGAGTGTTATCAGGAATTATCACACTGTTCCAAGTGTGTAATGTTCTTAAGAGAGGATAAGGGGATTAAAATTCTATACGTTCCAGGATCCAGCCTTGGGAACTCTCCTGAGAGGAGAAAAGTCTGGCTGGGTGGAGAAAAGCCTGCTGTAGTATCTGGCCAGTATCTTCACAGGCCAGCACACTGCCCACTNCCAAGTGTGTAATGTTCTTAAGAGAGGATAAGGGGATTAAAATTCTATACGTTCCAGGATCCAGCCTTGGGAACTCTCCTGAGAGGAGAAAAGTCTGGCTGGGTGGAGAAAAGCCTGCTGTAGTATCTGGCCAGTATCTTCACAGGCCAGCACACTGCCCACTCCCACACTCACTAAGCTATTTGTCCAGGCATACATTCATTCATGCAGATTCATTCATTCAACTGTTCACTCATTTAACAAGTATTTCTTGAGCACCTATTATGTGCCAGACATCAAGCCAAGTAATGGGCTCTCTACGGTAAATGGTGGGGGACTCAGCTTTGCCTGCTCAGTACCCATGCCCCAGCCTTTTGTCTAGGAAGCAGCTCCATCGTTTAACAGATACAGCCTTGGTGGGACTGTCATCCAGCTGGGCCTGTTTTTCTGTGACCCAAGAGTCTTCCCCTGGAATCTGCATATTGAGCAGAAAGGAGGGCTTCCCAGGTGGCTCTAGTGGTAAAGAAACTGCCTGCCAATGCAGGAAACATAAGAGACGCGGGTTCGATTCCTGGGTTGGGAAGATCCCCTGGAGGATCCTCCAGGACAGCCACCCCCTCCAGTATTCTTGCCTGGAGAATCCCATGGACAGAGGAGCCTGGAGGGCTACAGCCCATAGGGTCACAAAGAGTCAGACACGACTAAAGCGACTTAGCACACACACTCACAGAGCAACATGAGGATGACAAAGGGCTAGACTTCATTTACAGTGCTGGCACCTGAAGGACTCTCCTGACACCCCTATCACCTAGAGCACCCACACTCCTTTCTGAACCCAGTTGTAGATTTTTACTGAAACTCTTCAAGTTCTCCCAAATTCTCCTGATCAATTCTGTTTCCACATACATAAACCACTCTTTGTTTCTGTTGTTCAGTTCAGCTCAGTTGCTCAGTCGTGTCCACCTCTTTGCAGCCTCATGGACTGCAGCATGCCAGGCCCCCCCTGTCCATCAGCAACTCCCGGAGTTTACTCAAACTCATGTCCATTGACTCGGTGATGCCATCCAACCATCTCATCCTCTGTTGTTCCCTTCTCCTTCTGCCTTCAATCTTTCCCAGCATCACTCTTTTCAAATGAGTCAGTCTTTCGCATCAGATGGCCAAAGTATTGGAGTTTCAGCTTCAGCATCAGTCTTTCCAAAGAATATTCAGGACTGACTTCCTTTAGGATGGACTGGTTGGATCTCCTTGCTGTCCAAGGGACTCAAGAGTCAACATCACAGTTCAAAAGTATCAATTCTTCAGCGCTCAGCTCTCTTTATAGTTCAGCTCTCACATCCATACATGACTACAGGAAAAACCATAGCTTTGACTAGATGAACCTTTGTTGGCAANCGGACTGGTTGGATCTCCATGCTGTCCAAGGGACTCAAGAGTCAACATCGCAGTTCAAAAGTATCAATTTTTCAGCGCTCAGCTCTCTTTATAGTTCAACTCTCATATCCATACATGACTACAGGAAAAACCATAGCTGACTAGATGAACCTTTGTTGGCAAAGTAATGTCTCTGATTTTTAATAAGCTATCTAGGTTGGTCATAACTTTTCTTCCAAGGAGCAAGCATTTTTTAATTTCATGGCTGCAGTCATCATCTGCAGTGATTTGGGAGCCCCAAATTTTTGGAGCCCAAAATTTCTGTTGTTAGCAACCCCAGAATCCTAACATCTTCCCTGCTCTCCAGGATCCCACAGTCTAGTGAGAGAGACAAGTAAACAAATGATTTGGGTTCAGGGTACTCTGATTGTGATCTCTGGGAGCCTAGAGGAGGAGCCCTGATTAATGTCTTATCTTTAATTCTCTTTAATCAAAATGTCCTGAAAGTTACCCCAAGTGTTCCAGTAATCCATCACCATGTATGTTAAAAAAAAAAAAACAACCACAACTTTGTAGTTTAAAATAGTGAAGCATCGCTGACGATTCAGTGATTTGACTGAGCTCAACTGGGTGGGTCTTGCTTACGGGCTTTCATGCTGTTTGCATATCAGAATTTGGCTAGGGCTGACGTTATCTGCAGGCTTTACCTTGAAGATATCTGAGATAGCTTACACAACATGATGGCAGGCTGGTTGTCAAATGGGAGAGCAGCAAGCACACCCCAGTATGGGCTCTCCATGAGGGGACTTCTTCCTGCATGGTGGCTGAGTCCTGAGATCACTCCCATATCAATTCAGGAAGCCCCATTGGGTGCTGCAGAGTTTCTTCTGACCTAGCTCTAGAGCCTAGCCACTTTCTACAGTCAAGCAAGTCGGTAAGGCCAGGCCAGATTCTAAGAGAGAGGAATTAAATTCCATGTCATGATGGGAGACTGGAAAAGTCACACTACAGCAGAGAACGCGGACAAGGAGATACTGCTGTGATCACCTTTGAAAAATAAAATCTGTCTCACTAGGCAGTCCTCCAAGAACATTCCCTGGCCACTATCATGCCGTGAGTGGGTGGGATGCGTGATATTTGGTCCCAAGTCTCTCCCAAATGTCAGGTGTGACTCCTCACTTTACTATCAATCTTCAGAGCCTCCAGGCATCATCATGAAGCTTGATAAGAGCATCAGCTCAAACTTCAAGGTTCTAGATCTATGCTCTTTTTACACTTTACTCTCCCAATGTTGCCGTAAGGCAGGTTGCATTACAAATGAGGACAAAACCTCAAATAAATTAAAATTTTTATTCCAGTAATTTGTTGTGAGATTTGAACCCAGGTCTGCAAGCCCCACTGACTGAATGGCTTGCCTAGAAGATGCTTTTGCATTGCTATGGAAACTGGAAGGGCTTGGGGTTGAGACTGGGCAGGTTTTGGCTTAGGGTGGGTGCTCCGCAAATGCAGCTTGAATGAAAGAATGAGGGATGAATGAGTGAATCGCGCAGCATTCTGCTCAGGATACCTTCCGGACCTTTGAAAATTCACCTGCATCCCTTATCCTGCTCAGGTTGCAGTTTCCTGTAGTTCCTGCATGCGTGCTCTGTTGCTCAGTCCTGGTCCGCTCTTTGCAACCCTTTGCGCTACAGCTCCTCTGTCCCTGGGGTTTTTCAGACAAGAAGACTGGAGTGGGTTGCCACTTCCGCCTCCAGGTGATTTTCCTAGGCAGGGATCCACAGGGCTTCCCTGATAGTTCAGTTGGTAAAGAATCGGCNTCTGAGTGAACTCCGGGAGTTGGTGATGGACAGGGAGGCCTGGCATACTGCGATTCATGGGGTCACAAATAGTCGGACATGACTAAGCAACTGAATTGAACTGAAAATACTTCCAAGTCTCTTAACTCACATTTTTGCTATTGGGAATAATGACTCATGAATTTAGCCTTATTGAAAGTAGAATTCTAATAGGAGGATACTTGCATTTCTTTAAGTTGCACATGCAAAAATCAAACAAAACAAAACAAA
Source organism: Neotragus moschatus (assembly GCA_006410615.1). Lineage (NCBI taxonomy): Eukaryota > Metazoa > Chordata > Mammalia > Artiodactyla > Bovidae > Neotragus > Neotragus moschatus. The sequence goes on from SJYA01002635.1 coordinate 617,802, forward strand.
ATATGGTATACGTGTCTCAGTTCTGGTTTTAATTTTCTCCTTTGGGGTCCAAATCAGATTTGAGTTTGTAAAGAAGTTTTATCAGCAGTGCAAGTGAAACCGGGATTTTATGTTGCATGGAACTCTCCCGTTTGAAGCCTTTGTTGTGAGTGGATATTATCTTCTGCTTTTGAACAGATGTTTCTATGATCTTCAAACCTGCCCATCAGTGAGGCCTGACTCTATCAAGAAATGTGATAAGTGAGGGCAAAAGGTCACCTTTATTGTTCAAGGGAATGCTAAAACTTGACAAGGAAAGTTTTATTTATTTATTTATTATCTGAGAACTTGTTGGCAAGATTTACAACTCTTGTGGAAGATGAGACCATCATCGAAGTTCAGTATCTTAGTTTCCTTACAATTAGGCAAGCAGAAGTCTCCAAAATAGGATTAATTTATCAAATTGTGTTCTCTGGGCGGTTTCTGTCCCTAGTCAATTCAATTTGCCAACATCCTTCAGCTCCCTCCCAAGGCCGGGAACCAGGCTGCATTGTCCTAAACCAAGACAGTCCCAGCTTTTAAAAGCAGGCCAAGGCAGGAAGAGGAAACTAACCTGATAACTTTCCTTCTCTGGACCTGGCACAGGGCTTCAGTTTGTCTTTACCGCAACCCCAGGGGGAGCACAGGTGAAGGAATGGGGGCCCCAAGGNCCGGGATTTTATGTTGCATGGAACTCTCCCGTTTGAAGCCTTTGTTGTGAGTGGATATTATCTTCTGCTTTTGAACAGATGTTTCTATGATCTTCAAACCTGCCCATCAGTGAGGCCTGACTCTATCAAGAAATGTGATAAGTGAGGGCAAAAGGTCACCTTTATTGTTCAAGGGAATGCTAAAACTTGACAAGGAAAGTTTTATTTATTTATTTATTATCTGAGAACTTGTTGGCAAGATTTACAACTCTTGTGGAAGATGAGACCATCATCGAAGTTCAGTATCTTAGTTTCCTTACAATTAGGCAAGCAGAAGTCTCCAAAATAGGATTAATTTATCAAATTGTATTCTCTGGGCGGTTTCTGTCCCTAGTCAATTCAATTTGCCAACATCCTTCAGCTCCCTCCCAAGGCCGGGAACCAGGCTGCATTGTCCTAAACCAAGACAGTCCCAGCTTTTAAAAGCAGGCCAAGGCAGGAAGAGGAAACTAACCTGATAACTTTCCTTCTCTGGACCTGGCACAGGGCTTCAGTTTGTCTTTACCGCAACCCCAGGGGGAGCACAGGTGAAGGAATGGGGGCCCCAAGGGGTTGCTCAAGGTCAAACACGATCAAGACAGGACTAGACCAGGTCAGTCTGAGTCCTTGACTGGGAGGCCTGTCACGTGACAGACGCTAGGCGAGGTTCTGAGCAGCACCAAGTCCACGTCCTCCCGGGGCTTACATTCTAGAGGGAAGATACAGTAGCTACGGATGAACCTGAAGGCCAGGCCAGGGGTGACATGAGGAAACAAGGAAAACCCAGCAGGTCGGGGGTCTGCTGGGACAAGGGGATAGTTGAGCAGAGGCTGGGCAAGGAGAAAGTGTGAGTCTAGGGGGCTGTGGACCCAGGGCCCAAGCCGCGGCCTTTCTGCCCCTCCTCACATCTGCTAAGCTTCCATTCCCTCCCCCTCCATCTAGCCCCAGGGCCTCTGCGCCCCCTCAGCCTGTATTTAACCTAGGAGCGGCCACGTGCTCCCCCAACTCACCTGTTCTTGGCAGAAGAGGCTGCCCTCCGCTGTTACTGTTCAGTTGCTAAGCGTGTTTAACTCTTTGCGACCCTATGGACTGTAGCACGCCAGGCCTCCCTGCCTCTTACTATCTCCCGGAGTTTGCCCAAGCTCATGTCCATTGTATCAGTAATGCCATCCAACCATCTCATCCTCTGTCGTCCCCTTCTCCTCCTGCCCTCACTCTTTCCCAGCATCAGGGTCTTTTCCAGTGAGTCAGTTCTTCACATCAGGTGGCCAAAGTAGTAGAGCTTCCGCATCAGTCCTTTCAATGAGTGTTCAGGGTTGATTTCCTTTAGGATGGACTAGTTTGATCCCCTTGCTGTCCAAGGGATTCTCAGGAGTCTTCTCCAGCTCCACAGTTTGAAAGCATCAATTCTTCAGCACTCAGCCGTCTTTATGGTCCAACTCTCACATCCGTATGTATAGCTTTGACTTTACGGACCTTTGTCGGCAAAGTGATATCTTCGCTTTTAATACACTATCTAGGTTTGTCCCTCCTCTAGTCTGGGGCCAATGCCTCCCTCTGTACTCTGGATCTGACTTTAGATAGCCAGTCAGCCAGCATTTCTACTCCATGGTCCCTAAGCTGGCAGTGAGGGCAAAAGCCCAGCATGGGAGCAGAAGGCAGCAATTCTAGGGGGGACTTCCAGAGCATAGGCTGGCAGCCTCCTGGATGACCAGAGGCAGTTCAGAAAAGCCCCTCACCTGAGATTTACCCCAAACACCCCCAGACAAACCCATGCCCTGCAGTTCCCCTGGGGCATGCAAGCTTTCTTCCTTGGATCTCCCGGGGGTGGCCTCCCTGATGGATCCTCTGCCTGTCCACCAACCCTCCTGGGTGGAGCAGGACTTTCTCACAGTGGGTGGCAGAATCTCAGCTCAACTGGCTAAAGTCACCGTGAAGACTGTCTTCTCTGGTGGCTCAGTGGTAAAGAGTCTGCCTGCCGGTGCAGGAGCCACAGGTTCAATCCCTGGTCCGGAAAGATTCCACATGCCGCGGAACCACTAAGCCCATGCGCCACAACTGTTGAGCCTGCACTCTGGAGCCCGGGAGCTGCAACTGCTGAAGCCCTAAGTCTGTGCTCCGCAACTAGAGAAGACATCGCAATGCGAAGCCCAAGCACTACCGCTAGAGCGGAGCCCCCTCTTGCCAGATCTAGAGAAAAGCCCGCTGAGCAACCAAGACCCAGCGCAGCCAAAAACAGAAAAGTAATGGAGACAGACGTACTGGCCTGTGTAAGAGTCTGTGAATGGGGCTGGCCTAGGGACGTGCATGCGCGCGCACACACACACACCTGTGTGGAGCCTAGTTTTTCTTTTTCGGGTGAACTGCTCCGCCCAGTGGAGGGAACGGATCGTGACTACAGAAAGCTCCAGGTGAGGGTCATTCCTGCTCAGCCAGCTCGAGGTTAAGGAGGCCTTCTCTCTCCAGCCTCCCTATGGAGAATCCCAGCTGGGGGCTGGGCAAACTGGGTCACCTGCCTTTCTCGTACCATGACCGGACTATGGCCAGAGAGTTGGGAGGCGCTGATTGCGCAGGCCTGAGTCACACGCCCACAGGGGGGTGATTGACAGCTGTGCTAGATTCACGCGCCTGGAGGACAGAGCTGTTCATGGAAGGACGTGGGAAGAGATGCTGGGTGAATAGAAACAGATGATCTCTTTACCACTTCGTCTGGGGGTGGAGGTTGGCAGGACTCCTGGGTTTTCAGTGGTTTTATTCCCCTTCTTCATCTTTCCGGTCTATCTGAACTTTATCTGGCAGGTTCTTTTTCTGTCTTCTTGTCCGGTGAGTGTGCTGGGACATCGCTCGCCTCCGCAAAAGTTCGTTCTTGTTATTCGGTCCCTAAGTTGTGTCGGACTCTTTGTGACCCCACGGACTGCAGCAGGCCAGGTTTCCCTGTCCTTCACTATGTCCCAGAGTTTGCTCAAACTTATGTCCGTTGAGTCAGTGATGCTATCTAACCATCTTATCTTCTGCCTCCTTCAGTCTTTTTTGCTTTCAATCTTTCCCAGCTTCAGGGTCTTTCCCAATGAGTCTTCACATCAGGTGGCCAAAGTATTAGAGCTACAGTTTCAGTAATAATCCTTCCAATATTCAGGGTTGATTTCCTTTAGGATTGACTGGTTTGATCTCCTTGCAGTCCAAGGGAGTCTTCTCCAGAACCACAATTTGAAAATATCAATTCTTTGGCACGCAACTTCCTTTTTTTTCTTTTGAGCTTTTTATTTTGTATTTGGGTATAGCCAATTAACAATGTTGCGATGGTTTCAGGAGCTCAGCCTTCATTATGGCCCACTTCTCACATCCATTCGTGACTCCTAGAAGCCTCCCAGGTGTAAATACATGCAGAAACACAGTTTGGCAGTGCTGACTGGATTTCTCCCTCGACCTCTCTTTAGCCTGGGCTGGGAATACCCACATCTCTTCACCTCTGTTTTCCTTTTTTTCTGAAGGTGGTTGAGTTCAGATTCCATGAATATTAAGTCAGGATCTCCTAGATGCCCGGAGCCTTCCCATCTAAGCCCTGGGTTACAGCGGAGGGACCAAAGCTGAGAGGTGAATATCATCATTTTGTATCCGGGAGCTGCTGTCACAAAGGACCATGCACAGCGGCGGATTAAAACAACAGAAATACCTTCTCTTAGAGTTGAGGAGCCCAGAGGTCTAAAACGGGGGTGTTGGCAGGGCTCTGCGGGGGAATCCGTTCCCTGCCTCCCTCCAAGCACTGGGGAGTTTCCAGCCACCCTTGGCATCCCTTAGCTTGTAAACGCCTGACTCCAACCTCTGCGTCCATCATCACAGGGCCATCTTCTCATGTGTTCTCACATCGTCTTCTTATAGACATCAGGCATATGGAGTAAGAACTCTCCCTTGGGAATTCCCTGGCAGTCCAGTGGTTAAGATTCTGCACTCCCGTTGCAGGGGGCCCAGGTTCGATTCGTGATCAAGAAACGAGATTCCACATGCAGACTGGTGCAGTTAAAAAAAAAAAAAAAAGAACCCATCCTACCCTCATCGTGGTCACACAGTTAATTGCATTTACAATGACTGTNAGCCTGCCAGGCTCCTCTGTCCCTGGGGATTCTCCAGGCAAGAATACTGGAGCGAGCTGCCATGCCCTCCTCCATGGGATCTTCCCAACTCAGGGATCAAACCCAGGTTTCCCACGTGGCAGGCAGATTTACAAATGAGCCACCAGGGAAGCCCCACTGCGTACTTAGTGGCTTAAAATAAGATGGATTCATTATCTTAAAAGTTATCTTAATAATCTTACAAAAACTAATAAAAAGTCCGAAAATGGAGCTAAAACCTAGGTGTCAGCAGGGCTGTGTTCCTTCTGGAGATTCTAGGGGAGAATCAATTCCTTGCCTTTTCTAGATTCTAGAGGCTGCGTACATCCCTTGGCTTGTGGCTCCCTTGCAGCAACAAGGATAAAATGATGCGTGGCTGGCTGGCTGGCTGGATAAATAAATGGATGGATGGATGAATGGATAAACAGATGGATCGATGGATGGATGGATAAAGGGACATCCAGGAAACCTTTTGTCTGCTCTAGGTCTCATCTCCAAGGCAGAAGCAGTTGCAAAGCCTCTCTCACCTCCACCCTCATCTTTAGAGACGTCACTTTTTTCTACGCTGTCAGCATGAGGAGGATTCTCTCTCAGCTTTGTGGGTGAGAACCTATTTCCCTTCCAAACCTCCTGAAGAACCAGTCCTCCCCAGTTATGGGAAAATAAGTGCATTGTTTAATCATCGGCAATGTCAGTCAAGGAGGCTTAAGCACAGAGATTAGTTCTGTTTGTGTTTGTTGGGACAGTGGAGAGCATGAAACACTTAACAGCACCATAATGCGGAACAGATGGGAAAGATACTGCCTCTCAGGGCCTCTCCATCTCCCACCCTCCAGCAGCAGCCAGAACCAGGAGGCCATTTAGGGCAATTCATGGGCTGGAAGTCAGCCAAGGGACTGCTCACCGAGGGGCCTCTGATACCCGCTCAGCCCTGATAACGCCTGCAGGGTTATCCTCACTGAAGTGGATCGAGTTACAATCCTCTGAGCACTGGAAACGCACAGGGGATCTACACGCGACGCTGGGTCCATGCCCTCAGTGGCTTTGTGTAGTTATCCGTGTTACAGAGTGTTTTTCTGCTAGTGCTATGTCAGAGAATTTCCACCCTAAAAATGACAAGAGCTTGAAAACTCACCAAGGACTAAAGTTCAATTTTGTTATGTGTGATGCAACCTTGGGCGAGTCTGTAACCGCTCTGAGCCTGTCTTCTCTCACAAAAACAAGAGAGTCATCGTGAGGCTCAGAGTACAATAAAACAAGTAAAAGCCTGGTGGTGGGCACAGAGTAGCTGCTTAGATTGATCTCAGGCCAAGGGGATGAGGGACAGGTTTAGAACAGTGGGTCCACTGAGAAACATCTCACATGCACGAGGTCTGCGGATCTGCAACCCATCCAGACTTTTAAAAGTTTTGAACTGAAAGGAATCTTTGGAACCATTAAGACCGAAGGAGGCAAAGCAAAGGCCTGGGGCCATATCCAGCCAAAATACACACACACACACACACACACACACACACACAGAGTTTGCACAGGTATTTTTTAAGTATTCAAATTAATTGCCACTTAAAAATAGTGTTTTTCTTAGACTTTAAGATCTGGAATCTTTTTTTTCACTTTTTAGGACTAAGCTTCTTACCAGTGGCCACATACCAAAAATACATCTTAACTCTGAAAAAGATAAGCTCCATAAACAGGTTAATAACAAAAGGCTGGGTAAGTAGTCAGACTCCTGATAAATTGCTTTATTTTTAGAAAGACTATGGAGCTGTATTTGGGGCTTCCCTGGTATTTACTTGTGTTTGCTCAAGTAAGGGCTGAGAGAGAGACACAACGCTGTGTCTGCAATATTTCAAAGTCAAGACAAGATGAGCCACACTAAATGCTTATTTCTATAGTTCAAAGAAACTACAGAAATTGATGGCCATCAAAGACCATCAACTCATACTATAATACAAGACAGTGGTCTAGTTTAACCTATTTCTTAAATTACAATCTGAAATCTTCAATGATCTTGAAACTGTCAGACTCAGGAACCCAAAGCTTGGGTACCCACATGACAACAATGGGACAAGGTCCCCAGAAGCTTCCTTCTGGTATTGTTTATGCTTTGTTAGTCTCTCTCTTGGGCTTCCTCTCTGTGTTCTATCGGTGCATGAGTGTATGAGCTCAGATGGAGGGCAAGCCCTTCACTTTTACAGATAAAAAAACTAAGGCTAAAGGAAAGAATGCAGAATGGGTGCCCCCTCCACGGCCCCCACACCTCCACCTCCCAGCTCCCCGGTCCCTCACCCCTACCGTGAGAGACCACATCAAGAGTACCTGGAGCTCTTTGCTCAATTACACCCTCAGAGTCTTTCTTAACACAGTGCTTTGGGCAGTCATTCAAGCACCTCTGGGCTGAGAGATCTTGCTCAAGATTCTCCAATTCTGCTCTATTATCCTTAAGGCCTTGTTCTTACTTCTACACCCAGTAAACGGCCTGGGGGTTAGACACAGTCATAACTGATGTCTATTGGAAGAACCAAGCAATGTGCGTAAAAGTCCCCAACAAGCTGCGAGTATTTCATTATCATCTTCTTAAGCCTATGGTATGCTGCTGCTGCTGCTGCTGCTAAGTCACTTCAGTCGTGTCCGACTCTGTGCGACCCCATAGACGGCAGCCCATCAGGTTCCCCCGTCCCTGGATGCTCCAGGCGAGAACACTGGAGTGGGTTGCCAATTCCTTCTCCAATGCATGAAAGTGAAGAGTGAAAGTGAAGTTGCTCAGTCACGTCTGACCCTTGGCGACCCCATGGACTGAAGCCTTCCAGGCTCCTCCATCCATGGGATTATCCAGGCAAGAGTACTGGAGTGGGGTGCCATTGCCTTCTCCGCCCATGGTATGCAGGACCCATCAAATGAAGGGCTCCTTCACTCCCTCCCCCCAACTTCTGGATAAATTCGGATTCTGATTCATGTTAAAAAGTAACTCGTGGGAGGTTTTCTAGCAACCCCAACTACACAATTTGTGTTTGGCCCCCTGGGTGTTTGGTCTGGATTGGACATGCGTTTCAGCAAAACCAAGATTGTAAGAAGATGTTTCTTTAATTAAATGCAATCTCTCTTTATAGCCCCTGCGTTACTGACCTGACCCCAACAGGCGATCTGGTTGGTGCTCAGCTATGGCTCTCTGGCCCCACCCCTCCTGACTTCACCCACCAGCACACTCGTTAACCCTCACAACAGGGTTTCCCTTTTCAAGCCCAGTTTTTAAAAAGAGAAAGTTCATTCTCTTTTCCTTGCCCAGAGTAATCCTCAAATTATGCACAATATCCGGAACAGAGAAATGGCCCCAAATTTAATTTTCTGGTTTCTTGAAGACCTGACTTAATCAAGCCAGGAGTCAAGGAGGGCTCCCCAGGGATATGCCCCAGAACAGNGCACAATATCCGGAACAGAGAAATGGCCCCAAATTTAATTTTCTGGTTTCTTGAAGACCTGACTTAATCAAGCCAGGAGTCAAGGAGGGCTCCCCAGGGATATGCCCCAGAACAGTGGAGGCGGGGAGAGCTCCCTGTTTAATGACCCATGAAAAGTCACGTGTCTCTGTGGGTCTGTGCGTCCGTGGTGCGAGGTGCGCCTCTGAGTGTGATGCATCTGCCTCTGTGTGTCTGTGTGTCTGTCTGTCTGTGATGTCTGGGTGTGGTGAGTGTGTCTGTATGTGTGCACGTGTTTGGCGTGTGTGTGACATGTGCATNAGTGGAGGCGGGGAGAGCTCCCTGTTTAATGACCCATGAAAAGTCACGTGTCTCTGTGGGTCTGTGCGTCCGTGGTGCGAGGTGCGCCTCTGAGTGTGATGCATCTGCCTCTGTGTGTCTGTGTGTCTGTCTGTCTGTGATGTCTGGGTGTGGTGAGTGTGTCTGTATGTGTGCACGTGTTTGGCGTGTGTGTGACATGTGCATGCTGCCTGCAGGTGTATGTTGAGCGTGTGTGCAAGTGTGTGCAGGTGTCACGTGTGTGCAGCATGTGTGTCTCTGTGGGCGTGCACCCCTGCCTCCATGGCTCCTCGTCCCCAGGCCCAGCGTAAAGGACGAATCGTGGGCTTCAGCCTGCGGTTCCGCAGCCCTGCCTGGTGCATTGTTCTCTCCACGTGTTCCTTGTGAGGACATGGTCGATGGTTTGAAAAGAGCCAACGCTGCCGTGGGCAGGCTCCAGAGTAATTCACTCCCAAACTCCCCACTGGACAGTGAGGGAATGGCAGAGCAGAAGAGCCACTTGAGTTAACCAAGAGTCGCAAAGCAACTTAGTGGCCATTGCTGTGGGCTAGAAGCAATTTCTCCTGACGCCCTGTCCAATGTGCTTTTTCCCTGATCCCCTTCAAGGGAGTCAAGGCCAGCCTGCCAGGGAAACTGGTTGTGTGTATGGCAGGAGGTGGGTGGTGTTGATGGTGAACAGCTCAGACACATGGAGTGGCTGGGTGGGAAATTGTGCAAGTAATACCACGAGCACGGGCTGACAAATGCTTCCCCAGAAGGCCAAATAGGAAATATTTTAGACTTTGATAGGCTAAGAGGCAAACTTGAAGATGTTACATAGGTACTTAAATAACTATTTAAACATATAAGTATTAAAAAAATTTTAAATCATTAACTGAGATTGACTCACAGGCCAGTCCCTGTTTTGGAGGTTATGAGCATCAAAACAAATCTGAATTTATGGAACCAGAAATGGGAGCAAAGGGGACTTCCCTGGAGGTCCAGTGGTTAAGATTCCATGTTTCCAGTGCAAGGGGTGCAAGTTCAGTCCCTGGTCGGGGAACTAAAATTCCACATGCCACAAGGCCAAAAAGAAAGAAAGGAAGGAACCGGAGCAAAGACAACAGGGTCAGAGGAACCGACGGAAGAGAGATGGAAACAGGAAACCAAGAGCAAGTGTAGGTGTTTCGTGAGAAGGTGCAGAACAATAGTCACAAATTGGTTTTCAGAGATGGAGCGTCAGGTCCCGGGTATAGGAAGCTCTATCACGGAGCGTTGTCATAGGAGGGGCTGCGTCCCAAGAGCACAAGATGGAGGCAAATTCCACAGCAAAGGCGTTGCTCAAGGGTCAGGAGCCCACCGCTTCATCTCACCATGAGGTGGAACCACACATTGTCTGACCCCAGTGCCATGGGATCACGAAATTAAAAGATGCTTGCTCCTTGGAAGGAAAACTGTGACAAACCTGGGCAGTGTATTCAAAAGCAGAGACACCACTCTGCCAATAAAGATGCATATAGTCAAGCCATGGTTTTTCCATTAGTCACATACAGATAGGAGAGTTGGACCATAAAGAAGGCTGAGCACCAAGGAATTGATGCTTTTGAACTGTGGTGTTGGCGAAGACTCCTGAGAGTTCCTTGGACTGCAAGGAGATCCAACCAGTCCATTCTGAAGGTGATCAACCCTGAATACTCACTGGAAGCACTGATGCTGAAGCCGAAACTCCAATACTTTGACCACCTGATGCGAAGAGCAGACTCACTGGAAAAGACCCTGATGCTGGGAAAGATTGAGGGGAGGAAGAGAAGGCAGTGACAGAGAGAGAGATGGTTGGGTGGCATCACTGATTCAATGGACATGAATTTGAGCAAACTCCGGGAGATGGTGAAGGACTGGAAGCCTGGTATGCTGCCGTCCAAGAGGTCACAAAGAGTTGGACACAACTGAGTGACTGAAGAGCAACAACAATGCCATGGGCCAGTTCCTGGATGAGTGCCCAGGCCTGCAGTCTTTGCCCACTGCCT
>SJYA01002636.1:0-45622 GCA_006410615.1 Neotragus moschatus
CTGGGATGACCCGGAGGGATGGTACGGGGAGGGAGGTGGGAGGGGGGTTCAGGATGGGGAACACGTATACACCGTGGCGGATTCATGTCAATGTATGGCAAAACCAATACAATATTGTAAAGTAATTAGCCCCCAATTAAAATAAGTAAATTTAAATTTTAAAAAATAGAATTTTGGCCATTGGCACCAATATAAAAGTATAGATCTACTATCAGATGATGAAGACCACAGAAGTATCGAACTGTCTCTGTTGATGAGCAATTAAATATCTCAAAGTTGGGCAACCAGAAAATCAGAAGGAAGAGATGTTTTAAACAGTATGATTATTTAATAAATCTAATAATAAGCCCTAAATACTTCTTGTGGCATGCATATGCAATTCACATGCTGATAAACTGTGCATCTAGGGCCTTTATTATTCTGTGCTCCAGTGTAGTAGTGATCGTGCTCTTCTTGACCTTTTCTTGGGCTTTTAGTTTAACTGCAAGCCGTATCTGGTGAGGACTTTAAATGGAAATCATTTGGAATTATAGTACCTGCAATGCCTCTGACACACATTAAAAAGAACAATGGTTGTGATAAAGTATTCACAGCGTCTAAAAAATATATTCATTTATGTCTGCTGAGCATCACTGAGCATTAGTTTTATTTAAATTACCTTTATATTTCCTTGCTTCTGTTGATTTCAAAGCAGAAGGATCTTATAGCCACACTTCCCTTGGACAACCCAAAAGTGAGAAGCCTGCATAAAACCCAGATATTTAACTGACTGCTCCAAACAATGGCTTTGGAAATGCAAAGGTGTTTTGATGAAAGACTAACAAGTAAAACTTTCTATCCAATGCATTCTTAGACAATAACTTTGTCAATTGTTCATCTTATTGAAGGATAGGAATATATTCAGAAAATCCTCAAATGAATTCATGATGGAGTCTGAAAGCACAAACAGCATATTACTGGTATGACAACAAATAGGATTAAAAGGGAAGCTAGGCACAGTGCCACAGGAGTTGTCTAGGCTCCTCATTAATTATTTCATACCATCGTGTGCTTTGTGATTGCACACGAGATGGCAGTGGATTTCATGACTTGCAGCATGGAATTAGCTTACAAGCTCTCTTGGACACTTCTTTAGGCTGCTGCGTCTTTAAATTGGGCTGCCAGCTGGCATCTGGAATGTCAGCTCTGCAATGTGTTGAGACCAACAGAGAGAGAATGGGGTGATTAGATCTCATCATTTAAGGTATTTCATTTGTAAGGGCATTTGTGCTGAAGTTTCTTCTTTATCAGTACTGAATATAGGGAAAGTCATTCTTCCATTATTTGAAACATAATGAAATCATCTATTACTTCTTTGCTGTTAATTCTAATTTGAAATATTCCACTCCAGTGTGTCTAAATTCACTTGTGGTGAGGACAGAAATAACAATCCAATTGGAAGATTGGGTGAACTATCTTTAAAATGGATGTACAAATCTCATTATTTGATTTAAATATATATATATATGCACACATATACATGTATCTTTGGAATGTGTTTCTATGTTGAGATTGTGGGAAAAGTCTAAATTGCTGAAACTTGCCAGTCTTTCTAATGAAATCTTTTCATCTAATAAAAACATCCCTAGGGACCATTTTTGACTTTGGTTCTTATCCTATTACTTGAGAAAGTTTAATGTTTGGGTCAAGATATTTTCTAACCCTGAACGTAGATTTTCCCTGTTTTATATCCAAAAATGAAATCACATTTTTTAGGTTATTGGAAAAGACAATTGCATATACATCTTCATTAGAATTCGTCAGTCATGATGGGATTTGAAGGAGATTAATGAAAACTCCAATACTTTGGCTACCTCATGCCAAGAGTTGACTCATTGGAAAAGACCCTGATGCTGGGAGAAATTGGGGACAGAGGGAGAAGGGGATGANTTTTTTAGGTTATTGGAAAAGACAATTGCATATACATCTTCATTAGAATTCGTCAGTCATGATGGGATTTGAAGGAGATTAATGAAAACTCCAATACTTTGGCTACCTCATGCCAAGAGTTGACTCATTGGAAAAGACCCTGATGCTGGGAGAAATTGGGGACAGAGGGAGAAGGGGATGACAGAGGATGAGATGGCTGGATGGCATCACTGACTCGATGGACGGGAGTCTGAGTGAACTCCGAGAGATGGCAATGGACAGGGAGGCCTGGCGTGCTGAGATTCATGGGGTCATGACTGAGCTACTGAACTGAACTGAATGAAAACTGGCAAATATGATATATCTTTAATTTGGGAGACAAGCTAACATATAAAAATGACTAATGCAAACATCAAATATACATAAAAGTGCTAAAGAAAATGGAAACTTTCTATCTGCCTCCAAAGATTAGTGCTTTCTTCCAAACTGCAAAACAAACTGAGTTCAGTTGCTCAGTCAGGTCTAACTCTTTGTGACCCCATCAATCGCAGCACGCCAGGCCTCCCTGTCCATCACCAATCCCCGGAGTTGACTCAAACTCATGTCCATCGAGTCGGTGATACCATCCAGCCATCTCATCCTCAGTCATCCCCTTCTCCTCCTGCCCTCCATCCCTCCCAGCATCAGAGTTATTTCCAGTGAGTCAACTCTTTGCATGAAGTGGCCAAAGTATTGGAGTTTCAGCTTTAGCATCAGTTCTTCCAATGAACAACCAGGACTGATTTTCTTTAGAATGGACTGGCTGGATCTCTTCACAGTCCAAAGGACTCTCAAGAGTCTTCTCCAATACCACAGTTCAAAAGCATCAGTTCTTTGGCGCTCAGCCTTCTTCACAGTCCAGCTCTCACATCCATACATGACTACTGGAAAAATGATAGCCTTGACTAGATGGACATTTGTTGGAAAAGTAATGTCTCTGCTTTTGAATATGCTATCTAGGTTGGTCATAACTTTTCTTCAAAGGAATAAGCGTCTTTTAATTTCATGGCTGCAGTCACCACTGCAGTGATTTGGGAGCCCCAAAAAATGAAGTCTGACACTGTTTCCACTGTTTCCCCATCTATTTGCCATAAAGTGATGGGACCAGAGGCCATGATCTTCATTTTCTGATGTTGAGCTTTAAGCCAGCTTTTTCACTCTCCTCTTTCACTTTCATCAAGAGGCTCTTTAGTTCCTCTTCACTTTCTGCCATAAGAGTGGTGTCATCTGCATATCTGAGTTTACTGATATTTCTCCTGGCAATCTTGATTCCAGTCTGGGCTTCTTCCAGCCCAGCGTTTCTCATAATGTACTCTGCATATAATTTAAATAAGCAAGGTGACAATATACAGCCTTGACGTACTCCTTTTTCTATTTGGAACCAGTCTGTTCCATGTCCAGTTCTACCTGTTGCTTCTTGACGTGCATATACCCTTTAGCCCATATTAAAATTGATATGAACATTATATATACATATATTAGAATGGCTAATCTTTGAGCATCCATCTTGACTGATTAGAGATATTTCAAGATATTGTTTGAAAATCATTAAAAATTAATACCATACTATTATGATATTTAAGAGTCTCATACAACACAGTTCAGTTCAGTTCAGTCTCTCAGTCGTGTCTGACTCTTTGCGACCCCAGGAATTGCAGCATGCCAGGCCTTCCTGTCCATCACCAACTCCTGGAATTCACTCAGACTCAGGTCCATCGAGTCAGTGATGCCATCCAGCCATCTCATCCTCTGTCGTCCCCTTCTCCTCCTGCCCCCAATCCCTCCCAGCTTTTCCAAGGAGTCAACTCTTCACATGAGGTGGCCAAAGTACTGGAGTTTCAGCTTTAGTATCATTCCTTCCAACAATAAAACATGAAAATGAGTGTTTGTGATATGTCATATAAATGCAAAACATAAAAATTTATTTCTTAGCATTTTAAGTTACCAGTTTAGACAATTTTATTAATCAGACTGACACGCCAGTGTTATAATTGTGGTTATGAATTTTCCCTCTGTTAATTCTACTGTATGTAAAGTACAGCTGGTCAGAGGGTGTTTGCTTTGCACTTAATCAAGTGTGGTTTGTGGATAACGCAGGAGAGCAGAGTTTATACTGACCAGTGGAAAGATTGTGATCTCAAATGGACCCCTGCATTTCTGTCTTCCTTTCCTTATCACTAGCCAGTGTGGCTGCACAGCCCTGACTGCACAGTTGACAGTGCAGATTATCAGACAAAGACATTACTGAAATGTTTGCTCTCAATTCTGTCTGGAATAGCAGACATATGTAAGTGCTGTACTTCTCATTCCTAAATAAACAACCAAGGCATGAGTCAGCTTGCTTCTACACAGCAATCATGCATCATAAGAGTAGGCCTTGCAGTGGACCTAAGCTGTCTTTCATGTAAATAAAACTTCAGTCATATGTGTTTACTTATTACAAGAAAACTTTGAGAATAAATGAAAAATATGAGGAATATATATATATGGTATATGTTTGTATATATATGGTGTGTGTGTATATATATATATGGTATATATAGTTGGACTTCTCTGGTGGCTTAGTGGTAAAGAATCTGGTTGCCAATATAGGAAACGTGTTCAATCCCTGGGTCAGGAAGATCCCTTGGAGAAGGAAACGGCAACCCACTCCAGTATTCTTGCCTGGGAAATCCCATTAGAGAGAGGAGCCTGATGGGCTACCGTCCATGGGATCACAAAATAATCAGACATGACCCAGAAACTAAACAACAGCAGAACAATGGTGTATATAAACAACAAATATTTAAAAAAATCTTTAAATGCCATTTTCCTTTCCACATAAAGTTGATGTCAGAGAGAAAATCTACAGGGTTTTCCTGATTAAAAAAATCATCTTTTAACTGTTTTCCTTAAGATATACAATTTAAACTACAAATGTAGAATATGTAGAAGGCACTCACTGTTCATTTTATCATGGTCTTTCCAAACATATTATCTATTCTTTCTAGAAGTTTATACTTTGGCAATGAAGTATATTTGTACATATATAATTATGTACATATATACATATACATACATATGTGTGTGTGTGTGAATGAGGTTTTCAACAAGCCCTCTAAGTAAAAGAACTTTTCTGAATTGTCAATTTCAGGAAAGTTTGCTTTTCCTAAAATAATGTTTTTAATGCCATAGTTGTAAAGCATTTGAGCTGTAACTAGTTAGCAATATATGATTTAATTTTTATTTTCATTTCTTTGCATTCTTGGGTGAAACATTTCCTATTTAAATCAGATAAGCATTTTCTAATGTGCAAGGGTTTTACCTAATTGACTGGGGCTAATTGACTGGGCATATGGTGGCTTAATTCACCTATTCATCTCCTGCCCCACTTTCAGCCGTGTCCTAATAGCAATCATTGTCTCCACATCTTGTAAACTGAGCATCCTGAGTCTACATCTCTGTTTTAATAAAACAAAACAACCCTGTGGTATAATATCCAAGCTGCTACTGGAAAGGATTAGAATGTGTAAACAGAATAAGGACACATCTTTTAATATAATCTTTGAAATTTAAACAGCTATTGCCAGTGAAAAGAGTAATTTCCTTCTGCTTGCCTCTAAAGATTAGTACTCTGTTTCAAACAGCAAATGAGAAAGACTCTTACGTTGCTACTTTTGATTAGGAAAAGCAGTCACAAGCAGATGAAAGATCAGAAAAAACCTCTAAAAATACTCTTTTCTTCACTGGCAATGGAACTTGGTAGCTTTGAACCAATTAAAGATGTTTTTCATTGTAAGTCTTTACTTCTTGGATGTCAAATATCAATTCAAAGCTGGGTTGAAAATCCAGGAATGTGCATAAATCTCATACTGGCTCAAGTAGGTCCAAAATATTCCAGCCACTCATTGAGGAGTGAGAGCCATGTTTTCATCTCAGTCTGAGATGTCTTAAGCTGCCAAGACACTAGAAGGGCAATTTTATCCCAAGACGTCGTTCATAACACAGATGCCAGAGGCAGCCACTGACATCCCTGGCTAGTCCTGTGGAACTCCAGTTAACAGCTGGCTGCTTGGCTTGCCAAAGCAATCCACAGTTTTTTGAACTCTCGCCTTTCTTCTGGCTTCCAGCCTTTGCAAAAAGAAAGCACACAGTCATTCCATTTTTACAGTTGCAAAGAAAATCAGAAGCTGGCAAGTAAGGGTGATTTGCAGGTTGAAGGAAGGAAGATATGTTTTCAATGATATAATCAAGGACACTATTAGCCTGGAGCAGGGCTTCCCAGGTGGCGCTAGTGGAAAGGATCCACCTGCCAGTGCAGGAGACATAGGTTCGATCCCTAGGTTGGGAAGATCCTCTGGCGTAGGTAGGAAATGACAACTCACTTAGTATTCTTGCCTGGAAAATTCTGTGCACAGAGGAGCCTGGCAGACTACAGTCCATGCGGCCCCAGAGCGTTGGACACAGATAAGCATGCACAAACATACCTAAGAGCAAACAAATAAAAGGAGCCCATTTCTTGAAGTTATAGGCTCTTAGGAGCAAGGCTGGGCTATCAGATATCATTTATGTATGAAAAAATAAGGGTATCGTCCTGCTAGTAGAGAGACATAGCCTTGCGCACCCCTCCTCACACTTGTGACCATCGTGTGTAGAACCTGAATCTCAGAGGCAATGGGCTGCATGAGAGGACATTGGAGGAAGGTGATCAAATGTTACAAACTTCCAGTTATACGATAAATAAATACTAGAGATGTCATGGATGACGTGATGACTCTAGCTAACATTGCTGTATAATACATAGGAAAGTTAGAGTAAATCTTAAAATGGATCCCAAGGAAAAAGTTTTTTCTTCTTTCTTTTCTTTTTATTGTATCTATATGAGAAGACTGCTATTAGCTGAATCTACGATGGTAATAATTTCACAAAATATGAAAATCAAACCATCATGCTATATGTCTTAGGTGTATACATGACCTGTGACAATTATTTCTCAATAAAACTGAAAAAAAATTGGATCAGAAACACTGCTGGACCAAAAAGATGGCAGAGACTGTAGGGAAATGGTAGCCAATTTAAAATGACTGGCAGAGACAGAGATTACTGGGAAAAATGTAGTCCACATCTTACAAAAAGAAAAGGATTCCAACATGATCTGATTGGGATTTGACTCTGTTATGATACATTTAGCTTTACTTTAAGCCAATGGGTTTATAAGAAATATAAAAACATTCCCAAATTAGACCCTAACACTTAAAAATAGGTCAGCGCATTTCAATAGCTTGTAAGGCCAATGAGGGTGCTTGTCTTAGTTCCAGCCATATCATCAGTATCTAGTATGTTAGTGATACAAAGTAAAGGTTCAATAAATATTATTGACAGGAAGAAGGAAGGAGGGGATTAAAAAAGGTGGGAGGGAGAGAGGAAAAGAGAAGGCGTGAAAGACTTAGCTTCTAAAAATGTGATACAAAATGTCAGGCTGGATGAAGTACAAACTGGGATCAAGATTTCTGGTAAAAAATATCAATAACCTCCGATACTCAGATGATACAACCCTTATGGCAGAAAGTGAAGAGAAACTAAAGAACCGCTTGGTGAAAGTGAAAGAGGAGAGTGAAAAAGCCGGCTTAAAACTCAACATAAAAAAACTAAGGTCATGGCATCTGGTCCCATCACTTCATGGCAAATAGATGGGGAAACAATGGAAACAGTGACAGACTTTATTTTGGGGGGCTCAAAAATCACTGCAGATGGTGACTGCAGCCGTGAAATTAGAAGACCTGTGCTCCTTGAAAGAAAAGCTATGACCAAACTAGACAACATACTAAAAAGCAGAGACATTACTTTGCCAACAAAGGTCCATCTAGTCAAATCTATGGTTTTTCCAGGAGTCATATATGGATATGAGAGTTGGACTATAAAGAAAGCTGAGCGCTGAAGAATTGATGCTTTAGAACTGTAGTGTTGAAGAAGACTCTTGAGAGTCCCTTGGCCTTCAAGGAGATCCAACCAGCCAATCCTGAAGGAAATCAGTCCTGAATATTCATCAGAAGGACTGATGCTGAAGCTGAAACTTCAGTACTTTGGGCACCTGATGCAAAGAACTGACTCATTGGAAAAGACCCTGATGCTGGGAAAGATTGAAGGTGGGAGGAGAAGGGGACGACAGAGGATGAAATTGTTGGATGGCATCACCGACTCTATGGACGTGAGTTTGAGTAAGTTCTGGGAGTTGGTGATGGTTGGGGAAGCCTGGCGTGCTGCAGTCCATGGGGTTGCAGATTCGAACATGACTGAGCGACTGAACTAAACTGAACAGAAAAACATGATAACATTTAGAAACTAGAGCTAACTAGATTTTTGAAATTTGTAACATAGCTTTTCACCTGCAGGTTTAAATATAATTTTAGCACAAAAGATAAAGATCACAATTTTGATCCACCTGTTCCTGTTAAAATAATTATTTTACTGAGGGGAAAAATGAATGCACTAAAAGCAAAGTAAAGTGTCATCTGGGAATGCTGAGTGAGGCTCATAATATGCAACAATAACTAAAAATTCAAAGGCCAGATGGCTTATAACAAGGAAGATAAAATAGTTGTGGTAGGGATTAGATGAAAATCAACAGAACATTATAGCCAAAAGCCACAAAATTGATAGCAGCAGTACATAGAGGGGAAAAATATTTCTTTAAATGTTGAAAGTTTTGGATTCCAAAATAGGCTACACTTTATTTATTTTCCAAATAATCTATTTTATTCTAATTTTACTTTAAGTAAATTATGTTTGTTGGTTACCTATTCACATGTCAGGAACCCTATTTGAAAAAAAACAAAACTTGCTAACAACTACAAATATATCAGGGAAATGAACTAGAACTCAGAAATATTAGGGTAAAAGTAAAAAATTGCCACTTTGACATAGAAGCAACAAGAATTCAAGTTGCAGCTGGTGTTGTGGGATGTCCTAGGATATGATTTAATGCATAAAAGAAAGTACTTGGATAGATAATGAAAAACTTGTCTCAAGAGGGATTTTATCTATAAAATTTTATAGGTAAAATTTTATGTACTAGAATTACAAGACAAAGGCAAGGACACTGGCTCAGAATTGAGTGATCTAAGGTCAAAATCTGCCTATGATTCTAGTGGCCTTAGAAAACCAGACTTTATCAAAACCACACAGTATAGATCACTGAATATTTAATAATATTTGTTAATGATGTAGTTGTGAGTATTCAATGTGTTTTCAATGAGATATATGAACTGGAACAATGTGAGGTTCCATATTAGGAAGTAATAACGGTCATAGTCTTTACTACTGCTGTATTTGAATTAGGAATTTTCTTTATATTGATAAACTCTGCAGATAAAAAGGAGGGTAACAGGAGGAGTGAAGGGGAAAGAGTGTGCATGTAGAAAATTGTTGTGCAGTAAGACTAATTGGATGGGTTTCCTTCGTGGGTCAGTGGTAAAGAACCTGCTTGCCAATGTCGGATTTGCCAGAGATGCAGATTCAATCCCTGGCTTAGGAAGATCCCCTGGAGGAAGAAATGGCAACCCACTCCAGTATTCTTGCCTGGAGAATTCCATGGTCAGAGGAGCCTGGTGGGCTATAGTCCATGTGGTTGCAAAGAGTGATGACATTTTTCGCATCATGACTGAGTGATGGAGAACACACCCCCAAGGCTGACTGGTGACAGAGTTCCACTGAACTGTTTAGACTCAGTAAAAACTGTTTTCTGTGGGGGAAAAGATTTTCAAGGCCAGAACCCTGAGAAGAACAAACATCTTGACTTTCAACACACCAAAGTTTTCCATATAATGTTCTATTAGCTTCCTTCCTTTGTGGTTGACATCTTAACACAAAGATATTATTGAATAGACATTCAACAACACTGTAAAAATGAAATACATCACAGAATCCTTATAGACAAGATAAACTTGTACTAGACCTCTAGCTTATATACAAAGTCTCTCAAAACAGAAATTTTTGGGGATGTCCTATCATGGGAGATGACTTGTTTTTACTTCCTGCTGGAGCTGTCGGGTTACATCTTGTCAACCTATGCTGTGTAGGTGTATGTATGTGTATATGGAAAGGTATAGAAATTTTTTAATCTGTTAAAGAAAAATTCTGAACCCATTTGTGAGTTAAGTGTGCCTTCCCGACATGAAATTTAACATGTAAATAATTCATTTTTATAACGGATGGTTTTCTCCTCTATGGCAGTGGTGCTCTTTGGCCACACAGTACAGGAGGCATCAGAGACCATGCAGCAGCGGAATGCCATGCACTTTAGATTTATGCTCTCGAGTAGTTTGTACGCCATTCGTCTTTTTGACTGAACGCTGCACGCTGGCACAGTATTAGATTGTGTGAGCACATCAAAGAGATGTAAGATATTATTCTTGTCCCCCAGGCCTGAGTTGGTTTAGTGCACTTTTCTCAAATGAAAACATAATGAAACCCCTGAATTGGTTAACTTTCGGGGGAGAGTAGCATGCTTTTCTTTTCTTACGATCTCACAAAAGATTTCAGCTCACTCATTCCCCTCAGATAGAAGGACTGAACGGCCTGCATATGGATTTAGGGGGAGAAAGCAGTTTGGGCAAGGTGGGGGCCTCTCAGCACTTCATTGAGAAGAGTGAAGTGATTCCAGATAAGGTGTTGAAAGCCTGTAAAACTNCCCCTCAGATAGAAGGACTGAACGGCCTGCATATGGATTTAGGGGGAGAAAGCAGTTTGGGCAAGGTGGGGGCCTCTCAGCACTTCATTGAGAAGAGTGAAGTGATTCCAGATAAGGTGTTGAAAGCCTGTAAAACTCACCTATGACAAAGGCAAGAGCACATTTATTTGGGATTTCTAGCCTGCAGTTTTGTGGCATAGATTCCTGATGCATTTTTATAGATTTTATTGGCTGCCTTTAAATGCTTTTTTGAGAATTCATAGTCGTTCCGTTTCAAACTTTTATAATTTGTTGAAACTGTCTAAGGCAGAGGGCAAGTTTGGGATGTGATGAAGGATGGAGTGGGGTCCTACACTTATTTTACATGCTGTGAGTCAAGTTGAATGATTTTTAAGGTATCATGTCACAGATACATATCAAGATAATGATTCTGGGTCTCACAAAATGGAAAGAAGATAAACTACCTGCAAATTAGCATAGAAGGAAATATGGAGTCCATTTCTAATAGGGAATACTTTGTTGATATGCATATTAGCGTTATGAGTATATTAAAACACTGGAGGGAGTTTAAAGTAGGGGCAGACAATAGGCATTTATTTGCTAAGTTATACTCAGTATTCAACAAAGAGAAAAAGAGAAGATGAGTCTGGAAGTATGGACGAGAAAAACTGAGGAAATTTACTGTTTTAGTAAAACTATTGTCATAAGGGGTCAGGAGCAAGCAGGAAAGTTAGCAATCAAGTGGGTGTAGACTCTTGAGGGAGGCAAAATTGTAGTCTGTAAAGGAGTATGTAAATATAATGTAAACATAGAGTATTTGCACTTAACGGCATTTTCTGATTTTCAAAATTCAGCTTTGGCACCTGACTATGATCTGAGGTTTTATTTTTATTTCTTTCATCACTTATATTTTAATTTTAGAAGTTTTAGTGGTTGAAGAATAACTTGATAAAATATTTTCTGAGGCCTCACAGTCAGAAGGTAAAGCCACAAGCTTCTGAAATCTTCAATAATTTTATGCTAAGTACTTGGGAACATGAGCTCTTCATTTGAATTAAGGATGGAGATGTTTCTGGGAATAAAGAGCCACTTATTATTGGTCTCCTGGCCAAAATCAAACCAAATGGACTGTGAAATGATTGTGTTCATAAAAAGGCATGTAATAAAGGCCAATGTGAGTATAATAGGAAATTTTCATTATCTCTAGAACCATTGTTAATGGATCTGGTATACTGGATTGTATTTTAACTCTATATGTGCCTTAAATGACCATGTCATTGTATCTTTAGACTTGAGGTTGAATAGAGTTCTGTAATAATGTTTCATTTCTGAAAATAAAATGAGTCCTTTCCCTATTTTCCTGTAGAAATGCTTTAAGCTTATATGTATTAACTAGATTTTTAATATTGTAGTGTTTCCTGTTGAGAGCTTTTATTCAGGAAAATGTAAGCTTACGATGTTCATTTATTGGGCAATTTAGTTGAGGACAAGTTATACTTAGAGTATATTAAAATAGAAAATGACTCCTAGCACTCTCGTTCACTTCATTAGACTGGAGGGAAAAAAAGAACTAAAAATTATCCAGATTTCACAGAAACATTTTTTAAAATTTCATGCAACAGATTCTTTATAACATTAGAAAATGTGTTCCAAGCAAGAGCTATTGGAATGGAATTTTCAAAGTCTTAAGGTTTAGAACACACACTTTAATACTGTCACAATTCATGGTGAAGTGAGCTATAAATGCTTTGTGGATCACAAGTGCACATACATTGAGCATTTTTTGCCTCTACCCAGTTTATAATATAAGAAGGGAAAATGGTCTGAACCAGTATAACTTTTTGATTATTGNTGTCACAATTCATGGTGAAGTGAGCTATAAATGCTTTGTGGATCACAAGTGCACATACATTGAGCATTTTTTGCCTCTACCCAGTTTATAATATAAGAAGGGAAAATGGTCTGAACCAGTATAACTTTTTGATTATTGAAATCACCAGGCTGAGTTTATTTATCTTCTCTATTAGCTGCATTTCTTCTTATCAGTATCACCCTTCACCCTACTCCCAACCCATCTGATGCCCTTAAACAAATTCTTAATTGGGCATCATACTGAATTATCTCATTACATTATATTCCATTATCTTCTAGAGAGTTTTCATGGCCATAGAGTTGATATTAGAAGTTCTGATTCCTACTTCTAAAACTATGCCTTCTATTCCTAGGTGGGTTTATTGTGAAGTTAATAGAAAGCTTAAGCTTCAGATTCCTTTGCTTCTCATGAAAGGGGGTTTAGTAATGTATTCATGTGGTTGAACACTTCTGTAAATTTTCAGAAATGAAGTATTTTTTAAAATGAAGTATAGCTAATTTACAATGCTGTGTTAGCTTCAGGTGTATTTTGAGCAAAGTGATTGGAATATATACATATTCTTTAGAAATAAAGTATTTTAAGTGCAATTAGTTAGGCCCGGCTATCTTTGAAGGGCTTCCCTGATGGCTCAGCAGTAATAGAATCCACCTGCAGTGCAGGGGATGTGGGAGATGAAGGTGCAGTCCCCAGGTTGGGAAGATCCCTTGACAGAGGACATGGCAGCCCACTCCAGTGTTCTTGCCTGGAAAATCCCATGGACAGAGAAGCCTGGAAGGCTAGTCCATAGGGCTGTAAGGAGTCGGACATGACTGAGCACAGAGCATACCATCTTTTATAACACTGGCTTCCTGCTTATTATACTTTTTATTTACTCAGATGTATTGGAATGGGATGTGTGGGTTACAGCCAAAGAGATGATGAGCTTAGTGGAATATATTTATGGTTTATGGTCCTTTTCATTTACTATTTGTTTATTTATTTCTGGCTATCCTGGTGTANGGCTGTAAGGAGTCGGACATGACTGAGCACAGAGCATACCATCTTTTATAACACTGGCTTCCTGCTTATTATACTTTTTATTTACTCAGATGTATTGGAATGGGATGTGTGGGTTACAGCCAAAGAGATGATGAGCTTAGTGGAATATATTTATGGTTTATGGTCCTTTTCATTTACTATTTGTTTATTTATTTCTGGCTATCCTGGTGTAGGAATGGTGTCCAAAAACACTTTCACACCTGCTGTGCTGATTTGCCTGACTTGTGAGCCGAAAGTTTAGAGCCAGGAGTCTCACCGTAATGGGAACGTGTTCTGTATCCCTGAGTAATGAAAGTACACGCACAGTAGAAGAGAAACTAATACTGGGCTATACGGTGGCAAGTTCAGTTTAGTTGCTCAGTTGTGTCCAACTCTCCGTGACCCCATGAATCCCAGCACGCCAGGCCTCCCTGTCCATCACTAGCTCCAGGAGTTCACTCAGACTCACATNCTGGGTTGATCCCTGGAGAAGGGAAAGGCTACCCATTCCAATATTCTGGATTGGAGACCCTGGTGCTGGGAAAGATTGAAGGCAGGAGGAGAAGGAGAAAACAGAGGATGAGATGGTTAGATGGCATCACTGACTAAGTAGACATGAGTTTGAGTAAACTCTGGGAATTGGTGATGGACAGGGAGGCCTGATGTGCTGTAGTTCATGGGGTTGCAAAGAGTCAGACATGACAGAACTGAACTGAATAAGGAACTATATTCAATATCTTATAATAACCTATATGAAAAAATGATCTGAAAAAATATATGTTAACTGAATCACTTTGTTATATATCTGAAACTAATACAATATTGTAACTATAAAAAATAAGCAACATGGTAACNCTGGGTTGATCCCTGGAGAAGGGAAAGGCTACCCATTCCAATATTCTGGATTGGAGACCCTGGTGCTGGAAAAGATTGAAGGCAGGAGGAGAAGGAGAAAACAGAGGATGAGATGATTAGATGGCATCACTGACTCAGTAGACATGAGTTTGAGTAAACTCTGGGAGCTGGTGATGGACAGGGAGGCCTGATGTTCTGTAGTTCATGGGGTTGCAAAGAGTCAGACATGACAGAGCGACTGAACTGAATAAGGAACTATATTCAATATCTTATAATAACCTATATGAAAAAATGATCTGAAAAAATATATGTTAACTGAATCACTTTGTTATATATCTGAAACTAATACAATATTGTAACTATAAAAAATAAGCAACATGGTAATGCTATTAAGGAACATGTTGACTAGACTTACGTGAAAGTATATCTTTTGTTATTTTGTATTCCCTCCCTTGGGAAAGAATCCTAAAATGCAAATGCTGCTGCTGCTAAGTCACTTTAGTCATGTCTGACTCTGTGTGACCCCATAGACAGCAGCCCACCAGGCTCCCCCATTCCTGGGATTCTCCAGGCAAGAACACTGGAGTGGGTTGCCATTTCCTTTTCCAATGCATGAAAGTGAAAGGTGAAAGTGAAGTTGCTCAGTTGTGTCCGACTCTTAGCAACCCCGTGGACTGCAACCTACCAGGCTCCTCTGTCCATAGGATTTTCCAGGCAAGACAAGAGTACTGGAGTGGGGTGTCATTGCCTTCTCCAATGCAAATGCTAGAAAAGAGTAAATGTATACATAATTCTAGATAATGATAAATTTCTGTCAATGATGGTTGCACAGTTTTAGATTCTTACCAATAGTCTGTGAGGAGTGCCTATTTCACACNAGTGGGTTGCCATTTCCTTTTCCAATGCATGAAAGTGAAAGGTGAAAGTGAAGTCGCTCAGTTGTGTCCGACTCTTAGCAACCCCGTGGACTGCAGCCTACCAGGCTCCTCTGTCCATAGGATTTTCCAGGCAAGGCAAGAGTACTGGAGTGGGGTGTCATTGCCTTCTCCAATGGAAATGCTAGAAAAGAATAAATGTATACATAATTCTAGATAGTGATAAATTTCTGTCAATGATGGTTGCACAGTTTTAGATTCTTACCAATAGTCTGTGAGGAGTGCCTGTTTCACACCAGTAGAGCATGTCAAATTTCTGGGTGTTTCAATATGTAAATGGGAATGTATATCTCATGGTATAAATTATACATTTCTCTGATAGAAAAGTTGATCATCTTTTAATATATTTAAGGACTATTGACATGTCATTTTATTGAGAACTGTAGGTTACACCTCTTGCACATTTTTATACCAGGCTATTGATTTTTTCTTTCCTATTTAAATATTTTAATGTAATAGAAGCGCTAATTTTTCTTCTGTGACTCAAGGTACAATATTGTTCACCAATTTGTCATTTGTTTAAATCTATATGTATATATACCTTTACATATGTGTTACTTTGTTCATAGTATTTTGTTTTTATGTAGTTAAATTTAATCTTTACTTCTCTTATTGCTTCTAAATATTGAGACAAAAGACATTTTCTAGTCAAAGCTATGGTTTTTCTAGTTGTCATGTATGGATATGAGAGTTGTACTATAAAGAAACCTGAGCACTGAAGAATTGATGCTTTTGAACTGTGGTGTTGGAGAAGACTCTGTAGAGTCCCTTGGACCTCAAGGAAATGAAACAAGTCAATGCTAAAGGAAATCAGTTCTGAATATTCATAGGAAGGACTGATGCTGAAGCTGAAACTCCAGTACTTTGGCCACCTTATGTGAGGAACTGACTCATTTGAAAAGACCTTGATGCTGGGAAAGATTGAAGGTGGGAAGAGATGGGGATGACAGAGGATGAGATGGTTGGATGGCGTCATCGACTCGATGGACACAAATTTGAGCAAGCTCCGGGAGTTGGTGATGGACAGGGAGGCCTGGCATGCTGCAGTCCATGGGGTTGCAAAGAGTTGGACACAACTGAGTGACTGAACTGAAATGAAGACATTTTCTGTATTTAAGCTTGCAGAGAAATTCATCCATGTATTATTTTTATACTTTTTCTCCCAATGGCTCAAGTGATAAAGAACCTGCCTGCAATGCAGGAGACATAGGATATGTGTGTTTTTATTTTAAGGTTTGATAGCTGGTTCATTTGGGATTTATCCTGGGGTGTGATATGAGAAATGAATCCAGTTTTTTTCTTTTTGATTATCCTCAAACCATTTATTTAAAAAATTGACCTTATCCTTTATAGTTTGGGAAGCCTCCTTTATCATATGTTAAATTCTCATATGCAGCTGGGTATATTTCTGGCATTTTCTGTTCTCTTCTATGTTCTTTATATTTATACTCCAGTACCACACTATTTGGGCTTCCCTGGTGGCTCAGAAGTTAAAGTGTCTGCCTGGAATGTGGGAGACCCGGGTTTGATCCCAGGGTCGGGAAGATCCCCTAGAGAANTTAAATTCTCATATGCAGCTGGGTATATTTCTGGCATTTTCTGTTCTCTTCTATGTTCTTTATATTTATACTCCAGTACCACACTATTTGGGCTTCCCTGGTGGCTCAGAAGTTAAAGTGTCTGCCTGGAATGTGGGAGACCCGGGTTTGATCCCAGGGTCGGGAAGATCCCCTAGAGAAGAAAATGGCAACCCACTCCAGTACTCTTGCCTGGAGAATCCCATGGAGGGAGGAGCCTGGTAGGCTACAGTCCATGGCATTGCAAAGAGTCGGGCAGGACTGAGCGACATCACTTTCACTTTCACCACACTGTTTTAGGGCTTCCCTGGTGGTTCGGATGGTAAAGAAACTGCCTGCAATGCAGGAGCCTTGTGTTCGATCCCTGGGTCAGGAAGATGCCCTGGAGAAGGGTATGGCTACCCTCCTTTCCTGGAGAATTCCATGGACAGAGGGGCCTGGTGGGCTATAGACCATGGGATTGCAAAGAGTCAGACATGACTGAGCAACTAACACATAGCCTGCTGTTTTATTTATAGAGACTTTGTATTCCATTTAATGAGTAATGAGGCTACCCTGTTAACACTGTTCTTGTTTTCCAAAATTTTTCAGGTTATCCTGTCCCTTCAAAGAAACTTGGACTCATGTTAAATTTGATATATATTAACTTAGGAAAGATAGTTATCTTTAGTAGTTATCAAATGTTACCACAACAAAGTACCATAAACTGAATGACTTTAAACAACAAACAATTTTGTGTCATAGTCCTAGAAGCTAGAAATCCAAAATCAAAGTGTCGGTAGGTCCATCCCCCCTTTAAAAGCCTCTAGGGGAAGAACCTTTAGTTTCTGGTGTTTGCCAGCTGTCCTTGGTGTTCCCTGGTTTATAGAATCATCACTCCAGTTTCTCCCTTTGTCATCACGTGACTTTTTCCTTTTCTTATCTCTCTGTATTCTCTTCTTAAAAGAACAGCAGTCACATTGGATTAAGACCCATCCTAATGACTAACTTGATTAGAGTTTAATTCTAAATAAGGCTACATTCATTCACAGGTTCCAGGCGGTAGGACTTTAACATATCTTTTTGAGGGACAGAGATTCTTTGTGACATTGTATTCCTATCTTAGAAAATGGAGTGCCAACTTACTCATTTATTTCACCATTGTAAATAAAGCCTCCTATTATATCTTGTAACATTTTTGTATGTATG
This sequence comes from Neotragus moschatus, assembly GCA_006410615.1. Lineage (NCBI taxonomy): Eukaryota > Metazoa > Chordata > Mammalia > Artiodactyla > Bovidae > Neotragus > Neotragus moschatus. Next base: position 18,061 of record SJYA01002636.1, read on the forward strand.
AAGCCTCTTGAGTCTTGTGTACTGATATATAACTTGCCATTTATAAAATTCTCTGCCTAATTGTGGCAAAATGAAAGTAACACATTTATAAGTTTGAACTGTCCGATCATTGCAATTAATTATTTTACCTTCTCCTTTGCAATTGTAATATCTGTCCTTCCTTTCTTCTATCTAATTGCACTTGTGGGTACATTCAACACAGTGTTAAATATCAGTGGAGAAATTGGGTAGCTTTTCATTTTATCCTGACTTTTTATTAAGATGCTAGATTTTGAGTTAAGAGGTGTGTGTGCGCGTGTGTACGTGTGTGTGTAATACTTGTACCTGAACATCTCTATAGTTTTCTTTACCAGGTTTTAAGAACTGTGTTACATACATTTCATAAAAGTAAGACTGAATATTTTCCTCTGTTTTCTGTGATGTGGACAATTAAATTTTATTTTATATGTAAGTATTTCTTAATGATAATTGCTATAAAATCGCATGGGCCTGATGCTGGGAGAGCTCTTTAATCTCTTAATATCTATTCTATTGCCTTTATTCAGCCTAAGCCTTTTCTCTCTACCTGAGTCAATTTTGAAAGGTAGTTTTCTACCTTTCAAAAATATCCATTTCTTCTCTCTTCAACTTTATTTATAAAATTGTATAAAACACACAATGTATTTCCATCTTAACATTAAGTCTTTCAAGTCATCTGAATATTGGATGGTCTTCCATTGATTTAGTTCTCTTAAAATTATGTTCAACAATGTTTTGTAGGTTTTAACACCCACATCTTATACTTCTTTAAATTTAATTCTAAGTATTTTGTTATGTTTGCTGCTACTGTGAATGGAATTGTTTTCTTAATTGCATTTTGATTGATCTACTGCTAGAACATAGAAATTAAATGATTTTTGTATATAGATCTCATATCCTACACCTTTGCTAAATTTGTTAATTAGTTCTAGGATTATTTTTTCTATATTATTCAAGATTTTCTGTGTGCAAGAGCATATCCTCTTTGAGTAGGTTTGCTTCTTCCTTTCCAATTTGAATGCCTTTTATTTCTTTTTTGCCTAATTCCTATGGCTAGAACATCCAGGTTAGAGTGGGTATCTTGTTCCTAACTTCAAAGGGAAATTATTCAATCTTTTACCACTAAATATAGTGATAGTTGTGGGTGTTTCAAGATAGCAAGTATCAGGGTGAGGAAGTGGTTTTCTTTTCTATCCAGTCTTGCATTCCAGCAGAAAGTTCTGCTTGGTCATGGTGAATAATCTTTTTGCTGGATTTGGTTTGTTATTAGTATTTTGTTGAACTTTTGGTCTGTAACTTTCTTGTGACATCTTTGTCTAGTTTGGGTATCAGTGTAATACTAACTACTGAATAAGTAAGTGTTACTTCTATTTTTTAGAAGACTTTAAGTAGGATTAGTTCCTCTCTAAAGTTTTGAGAGAATTCGCCAGTAAAATCATCTGAGCATGGGCTTTTATCTGGGATGGTTTTGTATTAGTGTTCTTTTGCTGCCGTAATCACAATGTAATGGCTTGAAGAACACAAATATATTATTTTATAATTCTATAGGTTAGAAATCCAGCATACGTCTAAAATCACCATAAGCTAAAATCAAGGTGTTGGCAGTATTCCCTATATGAGTGGAGGTTTAGAAATGCTGTTCTTAGGAAAGGATCAGTATCAACAATTTTCAATGAAGAAATTCTTTAAAATAGCACATGTTACACATATGTCAACATTACGTCTCACACTGTTTACCATGGTTCTTGTTAGTTATTGGCATATATCCATTTTACAGCCAAATTTTGAGTAGTATTTGAAGTGAAACGCTGCTTGGCATAAATCTTATCACACAGTTGCACTGAAAAGACCTAATTAATAAATTTAGTATGGAAACTATATAGAAAAAATACAGAATTTTGAGTCATAGTAGACTCAATTTAGGTCTTGACCTATCCTGTGATATTTTTACAAACTCAAATTTCCAAATCTTTCTGTAATTCAGAATTTGTTTATAAAACAGAATCTCTGTTTATAGAGCTTCTGTGAGGGTATTATGTTAACAATTAGTAGAGTGCCTGAATGCAGTACGTGCCCAGTAAATGATAGCTTTTGGATGTTACTAGCTAAAGGAACTTCTCTTTCCCAGCACAGGATGATATCAAAGTTTCTTTGTATCTGGATTTCCAAACCATCAACCTGCTTAGTGCTGTTTACTTTAGCATCCATTGAGAGGCACATGTGTGTGACTGTTTCTCATACTCTTGAATTTTTTTCTGAGTCATTGCTCACATTCAACTACATAGTCACCTTCCTCACTCACTCTGAAAACTTGTAGAATATCTGATTATAAGAACTTACAAGTTTCACCAGGCAGAAAATAATTTATTTTTCTTCAGGATTGATTGATAGTTTTTTTTTTNATTCAAGATTTTCTGTGTGCAAGAGCATATCCTCTTTGAGTAGGTTTGCTTCTTCCTTTCCAATTTGAATGCCTTTTATTTCTTTTTTGCCTAATTCCTATGGCTAGAACATCCAGGTTAGAGTGGGTATCTTGTTCCTAACTTCAAAGGGAAATTATTCAATCTTTTACCACTAAATATAGTGATAGTTGTGGGTGTTTCAAGATAGCAAGTATCAGGGTGAGGAAGTGGTTTTCTTTTCTATCCAGTCTTGCATTCCAGCAGAAAGTTCTGCTTGGTCATGGTGAATAATCTTTTTGCTGGATTTGGTTTGTTATTAGTATTTTGTTGAACTTTTGGTCTGTAACTTTCTTGTGACATCTTTGTCTAGTTTGGGTATCAGTGTAATACTAACTACTGAATAAGTAAGTGTTACTTCTATTTTTTAGAAGACTTTAAGTAGGATTAGTTCCTCTCTAAAGTTTTGAGAGAATTCGCCAGTAAAATCATCTGAGCATGGGCTTTTATCTGGGATGGTTTTGTATTAGTGTTCTTTTGCTGCCGTAATCACAATGTAATGGCTTGAAGAACACAAATATATTATTTTATAATTCTATAGGTTAGAAATCCAGCATACGTCTAAAATCACCATAAGCTAAAATCAAGGTGTTGGCAGTATTCCCTATATGAGTGGAGGTTTAGAAATGCTGTTCTTAGGAAAGGATCAGTATCAACAATTTTCAATGAAGAAATTCTTTAAAATAGCACATGTTACACATATGTCAACATTACGTCTCACACTGTTTACCATGGTTCTTGTTAGTTATTGGCATATATCCATTTTACAGCCAAATTTTGAGTAGTACTTGAAGTGAAACGCTGCTTGGCATAAATCTTATCACACAGTTGCACTGAAAAGATCTAATTAATAAATTTAGTATGGAAACCATATAGAAAAAATACAGAATTTTGAGTCATAGTAGACTCAATTTAGGTCTTGACCTATCCTGTGATATTTTTACAAACTCAAATTCCCAAATCTTTCTGTAATTCAGAATTTGTTTATAAAACAGAATCTTTGTTTATAGAGCTTCTGTGAGGGTATTATGTCAACAATTAGTAGAGTGCCTGAATGTAGTACGTGCCCAGTAAATGATAGCTTTTGGATGTTGCTAGCTAAAGGAACTTCTCTTTCCCAGCACAGGATGATATCAAAGTTTCTTTGTATCTGGATTTCCAAACCATCAACCTGCTTAGTGCTGTTTACTTTAGCATCCATTGAGAGGCACATGTGTGTGACTGTTTCTCATACTCTTGAATTTTTTTCTGAGTCATTGCTCACATTCAACTACATAGTCACCTTCCTCACTCACTCTGAAAACTTGTAGAATATCTGATTATAAGAACTTACAAGTTTCACCAGGCAGAAAATAATTTATTTTTCTTCAGGATTGATTGATAGTTTTTTTTTTTCTTTATTATGCCTCCCTTTTCTCTCTGTGGTTTCTTTTATTAATGAGAACATAGTGGCAATTGTATGTGATTTATTGTTATTATACATTCCTAAATTACTTCATAGGTCTGGTAGATTAGCCTTGGTCTTTTATGCTTACATCTATTAGTAGTCTTGCTACACATTCAAAAGTTGATACATTTGTCTTTTTCAGTGACAATTTTCCCTTCCTATTTTCCAATTCTCCCTTGAGTATAATTTTACAGTAGCAAATTTCCTGTTTTTCGTTGTGGCACTCAGAGGGACCTATGCTTTTTCCATCAATTTTCTGATAGAAAGAGTGTGGAGTGTGTGTACTTAATCTGGGCTTGATTTTCAGAACATCTCTGTCCAGAACAGAATTTGTAGCAACTGAGGCAAAATCAAAGCGATGGCTAAAATCCACTCATTTGTGGACTCAGTGTGCCAAGTAGTGGTGGAAGCATTGTTCTGGGTAAGTTTTGCTTTTGGCCTTCTAGAGTTGCTTTGCTTTTTGGTCATTTTCCAAAGTGTCTCCTTTTTTTTTTTTTTTTACCTAATATATTAATGGTTGGTCTCCACTTAATGTAACAAAGAATCCCATTAGATGAAAAACTTTTTGCATAATCTGGTCCCATCCTTTTTGATAGCTTCATCACTTCACTTGCCATTCCTAACTAACTACTTTTTGTTACAGTTGCCCTGAATTTCATGCTACTTTATAAATAGTAAGCTCACAGTTTTCAGTAACATCTGTATTGGTTTTCTGTTATTGCCATAACAAATTATAAAAAATTTAATGGCTTAATCTGCACAACATTTTATATTACAATTCTATAGATTACAAATCTAATCCAGGTATCACTGTACTAAAATAAAGACGTCAACAGGGCTACTCTCCTTTCTGTCTTCTCTGAGGCATGATATATTTACTTGCTTATTTGAGTTGTTGGGGGACCTTAGTCCCTTGTGGTTTCAGGACTGCAGTCCCTTTTACTCACTGACTATAAACTAAAGGTCATTCTCAGCTTCTACAGGCCACAGAATAGTTACAGCTCATGTTCCCCTTCATTCATCTTNACTCTCCTTTCTGTCTTCTCTGAGGCATGATATATTTACTTGCTTATTTGAGTTGTTGGGGGACCTTAGTCCCTTGTGGTTTCAGGACTGCAGTCCCTTTTACTCACTGACTATAAACTAAAGGTCATTCTCAGCTTCTACAGGCCACAGAATAGTTACAGCTCATGTTCCCCTTCATTCATCTTCAGAGCCAGTAATGGCAGTCCAAGTCCTTGTCATCGTCTGAGTCCTCTTCCATCATCACATCTTTCTTTGACCACAGCCAGGAAATAATTTTCCTGGAGAAATTATACTGTTAAATATATATGTATATATATGAAGGAAGGACAGTTTGCTTCTAATAGGTCCCAATGTAGGTGTAGTTGCTCAGTCATGTCTAACTCTTTGCAACCCCATGGACTATAACCTTCCTTTATATATATATATATATATATTTTTTTTTTTTTTACAGTATAATTTCTCCATCTCAGATTCCATATTCTTAATCACATCTGTAGTCTCTCTTCTTGTATAAATTAACANCCTTCGCTGCGACCACACTGGCCTCTTTACTGCCTCACACATGTTAGGCAGTTGCACAGCTTATGATCTTAGCCCTCACAGCTCCCACTGCCTGTGTCCATATGTTCCCAGGGCTTGTCCTCTCACTTCTGCCAGGGCTTTACTCAAAAGTCACCTCATTGAGGGTTTCCCTGGCCATCGTATCGAAATTTCACCCTTGTCTACTGCCACAGATTCTTCAGATTGCTTTTCTTGCCCTCTTTATTTTTAGTAATTGTCATTTTCTAAATGANCCTCACAGCTCCCACTGCCTGTGTCCATATGTTCCCAGGGCTTGTCCTCTCACTTCTGCCAGGGCTTTACTCAAAAGTCACCTCATTGAGGGTTTCCCTGGCCATCGTATCGAAATTTCACCCTTGTCTACTGCCACAGATTCTTCGGATTGCTTTTCTTGCCCTCTTTATTTTTAGTAATTGTCATTTTCTAAATGAATATGTGCTTTATTTATTTTTGTTCGTGTATTTTTCTCACGCATAGTCTTTACCACTAAAAACTAATCTCTGTGAAGCAAGTGTATTTGTCCCTTTTGTTCACAGCGCCTTTCTAATGCATAGAAGTGTGTATAGCATAAAGTAGGTGCTCAATAAATATTTTAAATGAATATTTTTAAATAAATGACTTTTTGACTTGGAGAATACACAGTCACCTTTTGTTTATCATCCTCTTGAACTGTTCTCAAGTCCTTCAAAACAGAACGTATAATGTCAGTGTGTTACAATATTTTTGCAATGACCTACAAAGTATCGTCATCGTGATATGATTGGTTTTTAAATTTTCTTCTTTACTGTACACCTCTTGGGTCAGGGTCTGTGACACGATCATCTTTATATTCTTGGGGTGTAGTTTATCAACTGTAATACAGTAAGCTTTTGAATAATATACATCAAAATAATCCTAAAATTAAGCAATCACATTGCCTAAATACCAATAATAAATTATATTCTGAGACACAGAGGTAAGAGTTATTCTCTCCTCTAGATAAAAAAGAGTCGACAGGTCAAATATTTAATTGTAAAACTTAAGTTAGACACTAGGTTAGACAATCCTTGGAATTCCATATTTAGCAAGAAAGTAGCATTACGGTAGCTCAGAAGTTATAAGCAGAGACAAGCCCATAATGGATTATTCGATTAAACTAGCCGTTTACAAATCATGAGGCATGTAACAAAGGCCCTCTTGAGTCTAAAAGGCTTTTCAATGTTTTCTTGTCAATGAAAAGGGGAGAATCACTTGAAATGTTCCAGTGTCCTATTCACTTGTGGATTGCACTCTGGAGCAGCGTCTCCCAAAGTGTATAAAGAAAATTACGTTCATGGGATGTTGATTTGATGAAATAGGTTAAGTGAAAAGAAGCAGGAAGGATCTAAAATAGGTAAAAGAAAGTGAAAATGATTTTTTTTTTAATTTCAGGATTTCTCCCAGCCTTTATTTATTTATTTATTTTTGGCTGTGCTGGGGCTTCGTAGCTCCACGCAGGCTTTCTCTAGTTACGGTGCGTGGNTAAGTGAAAAGAAGCAGGAAGGATCTAAAATAGGTAAAAGAAAGTGAAAATGATTTTTTTTTTAATTTCAGGATTTCTCCCAGCCTTTATTTATTTATTTATTTTTGGCTGTGCTGGGGCTTCGTAGCTCCACGCAGGCTTTCTCTAGTTACGGTGAGTGGGGGCCACTCTTGTTGCGGTGTGCGGGCTTTCTCATTGCAGTAGCCTCTTTTGTTGCAGGGCACAGGCTGTAGACATGCAGGCTTCAGCAGAAGCGGCGTGTGCGCTCAGCAGTTGTGGCTCACGGGCTCTAGAGCACAGGCTCAGTGGCTGTGGCTCACGGCCTTAGCTGCACAGTGGCGTGTGGGGTCTTCCTGGCCCAGGGATAGAACCTGTGTCCCCTGAGTTGGCCGGTGGATTCTTAACTACTAGACCACCAGGGAAGCCCTCTCCCAGCCTTTGATATGTGTGGCGATTCATCAAGCCCATATTCTTTAAAAGACTTTGTTTAGAGAACTCCTTTATTTGCTTTTCCTTGCACCTTTACTTTGAGGTACTTTTTAGAGGTATCTCCATAAACAGCAAATCCTGATGTGTCTTAACAGTTCTCAGGAAAAGAGACCCACAACAGAGACTCTGGCTTTGGGTAATGGTCTCCACAGATTGTTACCATGTGCCATGACAATGTTCNTAGAGAACTCCTTTATTTGCTTTTCCTTGCACCTTTACTTTGAGGTACTTTTTAGAGGTATCTCCATAAACAGCAAATCCTGATGTGTCTTAACAGTTCTCAGGAAAAGAGACCCACAACAGAGACTCTGGCTTTGGGTAATGGTCTCCACAGATTGTTACCATGTGCCATGACAATGTTCCAGCTCAAACTGTCTTCATTTCACACAATGCCTTAATAGTCATTCATATTTACTAGTGAGATACATATTTCATTGCTTTATTCATTCAATGGTTTTTCTCCCTTTAAAAAGACCCATCAGCTGATAGTTGACAGGATCTTCTAATGCTACCTTAACGCGAGTAATTCTGAGAAACTATATTAGAGTAGTCCCCCTATGGATTCTAATGGTTCAAACTACTGTAATCATTTTGCTAACCACTCTAGGTATTGTTGTCAGGCCCCGTGATGTGATCTAAATACTTCACAAATATGAAACATTTTTTGTTAACCCTGTTTGGGACTATTGGCATTCTCATTATATCATTTGGCAGAGTCCACTTTTTTCCAACAGAATATTCTCCATATCTGAAATATTACACAAGACAGTATGGCAGCTGTGTGAAAAGCTGGTTGATTTTGAGGTGATCTCCAGCTTCATGACTGTCTGAGTTTCAAATAGAATGAGTGTGATTATAGCCTACATAGAATGTTACAGGCTACAGAAAGGCTGGCTCCAAATCAAATACCAAATAATGCTACATTGTATTGTACTTCAGAGTGGTTGAAAACACTGGGTTTGACTTAACATTTATTGAGCATTCATTGTATGCAAAATAGTTTGCTCATGCTAATAATCCCTGGAGCAAAAATAGTCTCACTGTCCCATCCTTTAATCAGGAAGCATTTATGGTACACCCAGTGAGATGGTTCTTTTCAATACCATTGTAATTCTGTGTAGCTAATATTCATCCGGGCATATAAGCAATGTGTGAAGATAATTAAATGAGTGTAATTGAAAAAGGATCAATAATGCTGACAACCTAGTCACTCTAACTGCATATCAATTCTGCCTTTGATGATTTGGGCAAGTCAGACATGTGATTTGAGAGAGTTGGATGCTGAGAGAGGAATTATGCCCATAATTTCATCTATTAGAGATTAATTCCCAATGAATTGGGAGTTGAGTGATTAAAACCAAACAGAATGTAAAGAGTTTATCTAAGCCAAGACCGCCATTTCTGAGACCCAGGAGAGAACATAAAACTTCTATCCAGTGTCAGCAAGGTGAACGCTTAAATGAGTCTGGGTGTGGAGGAAGCTAGGATGGGCTCAGATGCCATGACGCAGTTCAGGGAGACGGTCCAGGGCCCAAAGCTGAACCATACCATACTTGATATTTGATAAGTATCAACAAGTGGATGAAGACAGGAACTCAAGTTAAGACTAGGAAACCAAATCAGAAAATCCAGAAAAACATTAGAGACAAGAACAACATCAGCAAAAGTTAATGTGATGGTTTGAATGAGAGAAATGACCTAGAGGGGAGAAAATATTCGCATTTGTTCTTTTGTTTACATTTAGAAATTAATGCAAGGAAATGTCAGGCTTCAGGGACTCCTCGGGAGGTTGAGATTCAAGACTGATACATACAAATTCTACTTTTCTGAAAATAGGCCTCTGAGAAAAGCAGTCTCCAAGTTTGTACCCATTCCATCATCAAAGCAGGAAAGAACTAGGTTTTCTCCAGTCTGCTTCAGTTCATTTGTGGGTTTGGAAAAGATCATTCTGAGAATGTAGGGCAGAAATTCCCACCCACCAGCCCTTCTCCACCTATATTGTGGTGGTGCTTTTCCTCACTTGGGCTGTTGATCACTTTTTTATATCTTTATCTAAGAAATTGAACGGGGCAGTGGTCTGTGGTGAGGTAGACCAATGCTTATGGAAGAAGAATAAGGATCATTTTAGACTTAATTTCAACTGTGTGCTCGAGAGTCAAAATAAAAATTGCATCAAGATCTATTTATGGCAGCAAAGCTTATTGCCAAAATACAGATTGTCTTGCTAGTATGTATGATACTGTAAGTGCTCTTAGTAGCCAAGATTTCATATGATCTCTGTAATCAGGGAAAGCTAAGAAGTAAAATCTTTATTGAATTCCTTAGTATATTATTAAGAGATAGCAATACAATTCAAGAAATGTTGATAGCCTTCGAAAGCAAGGTGGACATTTCTCTCCATGTAGAGCTAACAGTTTAGCCTAAATATATATAATTAGTAACAAGCAACTCAAGTGTTAAAAAAGGCCTGTGGAGAAACTCAGTAGTCCCTTTTAAAGTGCTTAATCTAGTGTTGTGAGTTAATGACATCTTTCCTGAGTAACTAATAGTTTAAACTGAAACTTAAAAACCTGATAATCTGAGGAATAAAAGAAATCATGAAATGAGCGTGACGGTATCACTATAGGTGGGGCAAGTCAGTAGGAACTATCACTCATGCACATTTGCAGTGTGTCAGACGTTTTGTGTGTCTTAGGTCATTTAATCATGATCACAGCCTCAGAAGATGGATACTAGCATCTCCTAGGAAGACGGATGGATTTTCCCAGTGCTGAACATCTAATTATGTTAGAGACTGCTTTCACGTACAGATCTGATTTCAAAGCTCCCTGTGCCTTTTATCTCAAAGTCCTTTACTATTGCCTTGCATATGCAAGAGCTCAGTCCCTTCAGTCATAGACAACTCTTTGCAATCTTATGGACTGTAGATTTCCAGGCTCCTCTGTCCATGGGATTCTCCAGGCAAGAATACTTTAGTGGGTAGCGATTCTCTTCTCCAGGGGATATTCTCGACCCAGGGATTGAAGCCTGGTCTCCCATATTGCAGGTAGATTCTTTACCATCTGAGCCACCAGGGACGTGCAATACATATGGGAGATAAAAGAAAGTCAGTGGTTGTAACTGATGCCTTTGAGGCCTGCGTCGCATCCCTTAGCCACTTTTGATTTTAACTGCAGCTGGCTGTCCAGCCAACAGTGTACTTCAAGCATAACATACCATGTTTTACTGCCTCTGGGCTTTCCCAGAAGCCATGGGAATTTTCGTATCCTTGGTGAGTTTGTGCAGGTTAATTAGAGGGTTAATACTCTCTGAAGTAACCCTTACAGAATGGAGGAGAGTAGGCTGGTGGATAAAGGCCCCAGTCTTCTCTCTTTGGAGGGATAATTCTAGGGCACCTTCACATGACTCCTCAGAAGGTCCTGGGTGCTAAGAGCCAGCTGCTGACACAGGTAACCAGCTTATTAAGGAATGATCCTTTTTTTTTTTGTTTCCCCTTCCCACTCTTTCCACTCCATTACACTTGCTTTCTGAGATTATCTCCCAGTGAAATCACCCGCATCCCAGGCCTTGTTTCAGGTTATGCTATCAGAGCAATTCAAACTAAGATAATGGCCTTAAGCATTGACTTTTTAGTAACAATTCTACACTGCATTCNTCCAATACTCTGGCCACCTGATGCGAAGAGCTGACTCATTGGAAAAGACCCTGATGCTGGGAAAGATTGCGGCCAGTGCAGCAGGTAGGGATCAAAAGTGGTCGACGCACAGTTTGGAAAAAGGAAACTAGAGACAGAATTAAAGTTTTAAATATGGGATTGGAGGACTCAAGACCTCTAGGCTCGAGAGCTCTGCTGACTGCTTCCACGTCACTTTTACTGAGCTCTTGGTATGCAGAAAGTATCTAGTTTTTACATAGCACAAGGTTCCCATGCCCTCAGTCATGTCCCAGAGTTAATGTTCTTGGGGGCAGCAGTCCTTGCATGAACATGGAAGGACAATCAGTGCATGTTGCAAGCAGCATTCTGAACTTGCACTGACCCGGTGTTCCAAGGTCCACAGTATGTACTCCTTAGCTCAGNGCAGAAAGTATCTAGTTTTTACATAGCACAAGGTTCCCATGCCCTCAGTCATGTCCCAGAGTTAATGTTCTTGGGGGCAGCAGTCCTTGCATGAACATGGAAGGACAATCAGTGCATGTTGCAAGCAGCCTTCTGAACTTGCACTGACCCGGTGTTCCAAGGTCCACAGTATGTACTCCTTAGCTCAGCAAGGCATGATGATCCCAACTAATCAGCCCCATGAACTTTTTGTCTAGATTATACAAGGTTGCTATATTGTGCTTTTATTTTTTTCCCATGGTGTTGTTCTCATGGCTTAGCCAGAGCAACAGGCGGCTATCTATTAACCCCTGTAGTCAATGACTTTTAAATTTGTGTTTTTTCAGTCAGTGTGTTGTATAGATGGTGCCAGTGATTTATAATTTATCTGAGTAAGTAAACCTCCTCATGATCTAGTTTCCTTATAAAATGCCACATGATTTTCAGAAAATAGTCTTCCAAGCTTTCTGTCACTCACATATATTTCAGAAGTAATTGCTGTAGTAAAAGGTTTGTCTTTGAAGGGTTTCTATGTTTTTCTGTCTCCTTTAAGTGTCAAATATGGGAACATAGAAAAAGCAAACATCTTGTATTGAACAATCTATCATTCACTGGACGGTGATGGATGGGGTCAGACTTGTTCAGCCAGTAAATTCACATCCATTTTCTCAGAAAGCTTTTTGACATAGTTTTGGAAAGTTCTCCTTTGATGTAAAACACTATCCCCTTCTCCCTGTTCCTCCTCTTTTTCCATTTACTCCTCCCTGTTCTACAAGGCAGTGAGGTTTCAATTACCTTGAAGGCCTTTTTAAAAATCAAACACATCTGATGTATTCAGCAAAAGTCAGTGCCTTGACAATCTAGAACTTTCCAAAGAAAATAAATTATGGGTTTTCTTCTCTTAAAATTCATTAAAATGAGTTGCAAGCAAAGGTAATTATTTGTCTCGCACACTGAGAAACAGGTGTACGTGCTATTTGGAGATCCAAATGAACTTGCCAATTAGTGCATTAGGTTTATGTGCAAATGTAGGCTAACTTAATTGCTGTGTCTGAGAAAATCTGGCTTTTTTTATAAAGTAAATTTTGGAACATAACACTGCTAGTCATTCACGATCTATGATGATAGACTTCTAATGGGCAAGTGGAGAATGGCCACATGCTCCATCCACATCTGGACCTTTTGGGGATGCCAAATTTACAATGTCTCGTGTTCTGCCCCCTCAGTTAACACTTTGCTCTATTGCATGTGCCACTTGGGATCTTGATACTGCCTGGAGCACAGAGCTACAGAAAGACAGCTCTGATAGATCATATATGTGGAGGTGATGGGAAATACGTAACAATATGATGTTGCATTTTAGAAGAATTTAATAAGCCAGAAAAGGACAGGAAAGCAAGGCCTTCTGTATCTGATACCATTATTGCATTTCAAGAGAACTGGCAAAAATTAAGAAACATCCATCTTAAATAATCTTGCTAAAGATTAATGTTGAGATGTCTGCTTTTATTTCCTTTTTCTTTTAATTTTAATCTCATGGAAGAGAGTGAGAGAAAGGAGGCTAACTTTCTGAATATTATTGTCTGATGTGTGAATTGTGATATTTTTAGGCCAGAAAGATTATTGATGTTTGGCAGAGTGAATTTCTATGAAGCAAGCAAGCAATGTATAAGACAACTGATGATTTAGAGTCAGCATTTATGTCATGTAGGCTACAATTTTGACAATCTATAAATAGCACCCCTTATGAAAAATGCTGGTGCTCTCATAACCCACCCACTTGTTTGAGTAGCTCTGTGCTTTGTTAAGAACAATAACAGGTTATAAAGGTATGCAAATGGTATCTTTGTAATGATAATAAATAGCAAGTTAATCTTTCCTGAAAATATTTTATCAATTGTAAATATTGGGTTAACTCAGTGCTGTGTAGCTTTTGTAGTGAATGATTTGAAATAATTGCTTTTTAAATGTGACTTTTGACAATACCAGTATTCTTAGGACAGTGGTCATAAAAGTTTAGAAGGACAGAATGTATTAGCAGAAGTTAGTGTTATCTAGTTCCTACTATTTAGGAAAGTTTAGAGTCGGGCATACCTGCAAGCTGTTACTTGGCCTGTACACAAAACAGTCAATTGATATTTTAGAAAGATATACTACTTAATAAGCAGAATGTTTTTTCATTCAAAAAATATTACTTACACATCTTTTTTACTATATCTTGGGAGAAATAAAGTTAAATTCAAATTTATAATTGGTCCTGCCATACCTCAAAAAGCATCAAAACTAGTTGTTAGATGAAACATATTTACATGAATTAAATGGCAATGAAAAAGTCATAGATACATGGGAAATAGTTACTTTATATGCTATTAATATTTTTCAGAGCAGCTTTTTCCTCGTCTTCTCATACCTTCTTGACTGAAACAATGATGACCTCCCTCTAGTCTCACCGTTTTTGATAGTTCTTAATAAAGAAAAGAAGGCTTTTGCTCTACTCAGTGTTAATGACTTGACTGCTATACTTCTTTGGTCTAATTAACTGCACCTAGAAGGAGAAGAGCTTAGATGCTGTTATAATAAGACACGTAATACATCTCTCCGATTTAATATCACTATGAATATATTTTTGTTTTCTCTTTCCAATATTATCTCTTAATCCTCTTTTTCCACTTGTATGCTTTTCCTTGTTTACAGCTAAGTCCATGTTTCATATAAAGGAAATGTTTGTTGGGAAGCTAAAAGAGCAGTAGGTAAAACTTACAGTGGGTTTTAAGTTTGATATCAGTGAGAGATTTCATTAAAGCTAATGGGCCAGAATTAAATAGCCATTCAGACTATATTGAAACTGTGTAAGATCTGAATGTTTCTAACATTTATTTACCATATTTTAGAGTCAAAAGTAAACATCTTTGAGAGGTATAACTGTGTTCTGCTGGTATAATAGTCCATTCTGTTAATCATAGGCTTCCAGCTGCTTCTTAATAAGATGCAACCATAATTCAGAGAAAAATAGACTAAGAAACCAAGACTATTAGTGGCAAATGATAAGAGTTAGAGGGAAAAGAATATGAGCCACAAAAGGATTTTTTACCAAGCTCCACTGTAGTATGCTGTGATTGTGGGCAGACACAAATTGAGATTCAACATTACATTCAAAAGTTACCAACTGTTAAATTGGCTACTTTATGATGGAAAAAAGAGAGACTTATAAAAAAGGTCTTTCAACTCTGAATAAAAGTATCTCTAAGATTGATATATGTGGCTTTTTAACCATTTCTGGATAAAAATATTTTTCATGCAAGTTCTTTAACTTAGAAATTGTGTAATTCTTCAAATGTTAAAAATTGACTTTTTTTTACCTAATATTATCTGGATACTTTAGTATGAAATCACAAACAAGTTAGACTTATCACCTAGCCAATGCCAGCTATGTTTTAGATGTGTACAGAAATAGACAAGAAAATAGAACTCTAGTAGACAGGTAGAAAGGTGTCTACTCTCCTAAAATATGCTGGAATAATCTGTCTCTCATCCTGCAGGAGAAAGTTTCTTCATGATAAGTACCCAAGTTATAGTGCTTAATTGAAGGACTTGGAAGAACTCACTGAGCATAAGTATTTGGTACACAGTTAACAGGTTAGCCTTGAACAGGTTCTGTGAGATATAGACAGTCAGTCACAGGGAAATTTCTGCCTTTCATGATGAAATTTAGTGGAATTTTGATTAGAAACAATTTTATCTGAAATGAGAAGCTAAACACATAGCGGATGAAATCATACAGTACACATTTATTGGCAAAGTAGTTTTTAAAGGTATAGAATAAAAGCACCTAGATATTCATTTGTTTTGTTTGTGCTCTCCAAGAGTCTGTTTCCCAGTTCTGCGTAAGTTCTGGTGGCTCTATGGTGGGGTTAATGGTGACCTCCTCCAAGAGGGCTGATGCCGTACCCAAGTCTGCAGCACCCAGAGCCCCTGCCCCTGCAGCAGGCCACTGCTGACCTGTACCTCCTCAGGAGACACTCACAGTTCTGGCTCAGTCTCTGTAGGGTCTCTGGGTCCTGGTGCACACAAGGTATGTTTCAGGCCTCTGAGCATCTCTGACAGGTATGGGGTTTTATTTTAAATGTGATTTTGCCCCTCCTGTTGTCTTGTTGTGGCTTCTCTGCACTTGGACGCAGGGTATCTCCTCATGGTAGCTCCACCACCACGCAGCTGCTGTTCTAGCACCATACAGCTGCTGTTCCAGTGCCTACAGTCTTGTTGGGCTCTTGGACCCAGGAGAAAGGAGCAGTGATCCCACAAGAGACTGACCCAGACTTTCCTGAGAGGATCCAGGAGTTAGTAGGGGGAGGGGGTGTGGGTCAGTGGTGGCCTGCTGCAGGGTTGGGGGCACTGAGTGTAGCAGGGCATGCATGGGACCTTTTGAAGGAGGTCACCACTATCTTCATTACCTCCACCATAGTTTGGTCTCAGGTCAAATAAAGGGGAGAGAACATAGCCCTGCTCATCAACAGAAAATTGGATTAAAGATTTACTGAACATGGCCCCACCCATCAGAACAAGACCCAGTTTTTCCCATCAGGAAGCTTCCATAAGCCTCATATCATTCTCCATCAGAGGGAAGACAGACAGACAACCACAATCACAGAAAACCAACCGATCTGATCACAAATATTGTTTAATGCTGTGAAACTATGACCCATGTGGTGTAGGGCCACCCAAGATGGACAGGTCATGATGGAGAGTTCTGACAAAATGTAGTCCACTGGAGGAGGGAATGGCAAACCACTTCAGTATTCTTGCCTTGAGAACCCCATGAGCAGTATGAAAAGGCAAAAAGATAGGACACTGAAAGATCAATCCCCCAGGTTGATACATGCCCAATATGCTACTGGAGATCACTGGAGAAATAACTCCAGGAAGAATGAAGAGATGGACCCAAAGCAAAAAGAACACCCAGTTGTGGATGTGACTGGTGATGGAAGTAACGACTCATGCTATAAAGAGCAATATTGCATAGGAACCTGGAATGTTAGGTCCATGAATCAAGGCAAATTGGAAGTGGTCAAACAGGAGATGGCAAGAGTGAACATCGACATTTTAGGAATCAGCAAACTAAAATGGACTGGAATGGGTGAATATAAGTCAGATGACTATTATATCCACTACTGTGGGCAAAAATGCCTTAGAAGAAAAGGAGTAGCCATCACAGTGAACAAAAGGGTCTGAAATGCAGAACTTGGTAACACCCGAAAAAGATATCCTTTCCATTATAGGGAATTGGAATGCAAAAGTAGGAAGTCAAGAATACCGGGAGTAATGGGAAAATATGGCCTTAGAGTACACAGTGAAGCAGGGCAAAGGCTAACAGTTTTGCCAAGAGAATGCACTGGTCATGGCGAACACCCTCTTCCAACAACACAAGAGAAGACTCTTCACGTGGATATCACCAGATGGTCAATACTGAAATCAGATTGATTATATTCTTTACAGGCAAAGATGGAGAAGCTCTATACAATCAGCAAAAACAAGACCAGGAGCTGACTGTGGCCCAGATCATGAACTCCTTATTGCCAAAATCAGACTTAAACTGAAGAAAGTGGGAAAAACCACTAGNTTCACGTGGATATCACCAGATGGTCAATACTGAAATCAGATTGATTATATTCTTTACAGGCAAAGATGGAGAAGCTCTATACAATCAGCAAAAACAAGACCAGGAGCTGACTGTGGCCCAGATCATGAACTCCTTATTGCCAAAATCAGACTTAAACTGAAGAAAGTGGGAAAAACCACTAGTAACAAATAGACTCAAGGGATTAGATCTGATAGACAGAGTACCTGAAGAACTATGGATCGAGGTTTGTGACATTATACAAGAGGCAGTGATTAAGACCTTCCCCAAGAAAAAAAATTGCAAAAATGCAAAATGTTTGTCTGAGGAGGCCTTACAAATAGCCATGAAAAGAAAAGAACAAAAAGGTAAAGGAGAAAAGGAAAGATATACCAATTTGAATGCAGAGTTCCCAAGAATAGCAAGGAGAGATAAGATGGCTTTCCTTAGTGATCAATGCAAAGAAATAGAGGAAAACAATCGAATGGGAGAGACTAGAGATCTCTTCAAGAAAATTAGAGATACCAAGAGAACACTTCATGCAAAGATGGGCACAATAAAGGATGGAAATGTTGTGGACTTAACAGAAGTAGAGGATATTAAGAAGAGGTGGTAAGAATCTACAGAAGACCTATACAAAAAAGATCTTCATGACTCTTANTAGAGATACCAAGAGAACACTTCATGCAAAGATGGGCACAATAAAGGATGGAAATGTTGTGGACTTAACAGAAGTAGAGGATATTAAGAAGAGGTGGTAAGAATCTACAGAAGACCTATACAAAAAAGATCTTCATGACTCTTATAATCAGGATGGTGTGATCACTCACCTAGAGCCAGGCATCCTGGAATGTGAAGTCAAGTGGGCCTTAGGATGCATCACTACAGACAAAGCTAGTGGAGGTGATGGAATTCCAGCTGAGCTATTTCAAATCCTGAAAGATGATGCTGTGAAAGTGCTGTACTCAATATGCCAGCAAATTTGGAAAACTCAGTAGTGGCCACAGGACTGGAAAAGGTCAGTGTTCACTCCAATCCCAAAGAAAGGCAATGCCATAGAATGCTCAAGGTACCACACAATTGCACTCATATCATACGTGAACAAAGTAATGCTCCAAAATCTCCAAGTCAGGCTACTACTGTATGTGAACCATGAATTTCTAGATGTTCATGCTAGATTTAGAAAAGGCAGAGGCACCAGAGATCAAATTTCCAACAGCCCTAGGATCACTGAAAAAGTGAGAGAGTTCCAGAAAAACATCTACTTCTGCTTTATTGAGTATCCCCAAACCTTTGACTGTGTGGATCAAAACAAAATGTGGAAAATTCTTAAAGAGATGGGAATACAGACCACCTGACCTTCCTTCTGAGAAATCTGTATTCAGGTCAAGAAGCAACAGTTAGAACTGGACATGGAATGACAGACTGGTTCCATATCAGGAAAAGAGTATGTCAAGGCTGTTTATTGTCACCATGCTTATTTCCCTTATATGCAGAGTACATCATGAGAAATGCTGGATTGGGTGAAGCACAAGCTGGAATCAAGATTGCTGGTAGAAATATCAATAACTTCTGATATGCAGATGACACCACCCTTATGGCAGAAAGTGAAGAAGAACTAAAGCATCTCTTGATGAAAGTGAAAGAGGAGAGTGAAAAAGTTGGCTTAAAACTTAACATTCAGGAAACTAAGTTCATAGCACCTGGTCCCATCACTTCATGGCAAATAGATGGGGAAATAGTGACTTTATTTTTTTTGGCTCCAAAATCACTGCAGATGGTGCCTGTGGCCATGAAATTAAAAGACGCTTGCTCCTTGAAAGATAAGTTATGACCAACCTAGACAGCATGTTGAAAAGTAGAGACATTATGTTGCCAACAAAGGTCCATTTAGTCAGAGCTATGGTTTTTTTATGGAGGTGAGAATTGGATTACAAAGAAAGCTGAGCACTGAAGAATTGATGCTTTTGAACTGTGGTGTTGGAGAAGACTCTTGAGAGTCCCTTGGATTGCAAGGAGATCCAACCAGTCCATCCTAAAGGAGCTCAGTCCTGGGTGTTCATTGGAAGGACCAATGTTGAAGCTGAAATTCCATTACTTTGGCAACTAGATGTGAAGAATTGACTTTGGAAAAGACCCTGATGCTGGGAAAGATTGAAGGCAGGAGGAGAAGGGGAAGACAGAGGATGAGATGGTTGGATGGCATCCCTGACTCAATGGACATGAGTTTGGGTAGGTTCTGGGACTTGGTGATGGACAGGGAAGCCTGGAGTGCTGCCGTCTATGGGTTCTCAGAGTCTGACCTGACTGAGCAACTGAACTCAATTCGGATATTCGTTGGTTTTCTCTGAAAGCTATACATTTGCTGTGCAAAAATATGAATGAGTAACCAATTAGAGGCAATCTAAACTATCAAAATAAGAAAATTTTGTTAAACATTTAATAAAAAATGCATCTATGTGAAAGTGATTTGCATTGATTTTTCATATATAAGATGTAAGGTCTCTCTTATTTTTAAAATTAATTTTTATTGAAGTATAGTTACAATGTCCTGTTAGTTTCTACTGTACATCAAAGTAAATCAGCTATACACATAAATATATTCCCTTTTTTAAGAAAAATTTTCTTCCCATTTAGTTCAACAGAGAACACTGAGTTCCCTGAGCTTTAAAAGCAGCAACTTAAACTGATGGAAGTAACAATGCTTCTGTTTCTCATGCCATTTCCATATATCTTCATATATTAATTAGCATTCTTTGTAAGCTTTGGTGAGTCCTTTAATTTTTCTGTACTCCATTTCTTTTGTACAAATGAGATACCACTCTGACACATAAAACATGTGATTGTTTTTCCTTCAGGATCTCTTGGAGAAAAATTTTATAATCACTTTCAATAAAAATTTTATTGTTTTAATCACCCTTATGCAAGGTATATATATTTGCATCTTTGCATCTAGTATTTTAAAAATCTGTGTGATAGGTTAAACTGTTTTCCTTTAACTCTGAGCTTTAAGGGTCTAAGAAAGGTCCAGGAAATAGCAGCAGAATCCCCTTGAAATTACTCTTCAAGTTCTAGCAGACAGTTCTGCTTTCCTTCAGGTGAAACTCTTCTGCTTGCTGACATTTATATGAAGTAGCTCTCTGTTGTTTCAGTAGATACTAAATAATTCATTTAAGTGGTGCCTCTGGTTCTGAAAAAAATGTTTCTTTCATACAACCCCTGCTTTTCCTCAGGAGCAGTTACCATATTTGAAAAAAGGGGGTATAATGAAAAAAAGCTGAGGCAGTATTTGTCCTCAAATTTAGGTGTATGCAATCATAAATCATTTTACTTTCTCATTCTGTAACCTCACTTAGAGATGTTTTTCTCATTAATAAGGAACTTACTTAAATTGCTATATATGTTATTTGGAACTTTTGTAAATTAGTTNTGGCCCAGATCATGAACTCCTTATTGCCAAAATCAGACTTAAACTGAAGAAAGTGGGAAAAACCACTAGACCTTTCAGGTATGACATTAATCAAATCTCTTATGATATACAGTAGATGTAACAAATAGATTCAAGGGATTAGATCTGATAGAGTACCTGAAGAACTATGGATTGAGGTTTGTGACATTATACAAGAGGCAGTGATTAAGACCTTCTCCAAGAAAAAAAAATTGCGAAAATGCAAAATGTTTGTCTGAGGAGGCCTTACAAATAGCCATGAAAAGAAAAGAAGAAAAAGGCAAAGGAGAAAAGGAAAGACATACCAATTTGAATGCAGAGTTCCCAAGAATAACAAGGAGAGATAAGATGGCTTTCCTTAGTGATCAATGCAAAGAAATAGAGGAAAACAATAGAATGGGAGATACTAGAGATCTCTTCAAGAAAATTAGAGATATCAAGAGAACACTTCATGCAAAGATGGGCACAATAAAGGGTGGAAATGGTGTGGACTTAACAGAAGTAGAGGATATTAAGAAGAGGTGGCAAGAATCTACAGAAGATCTATACAAAAAAGATCTTCATGACCCAGATAATCATGATGGTGTGATCACTCACCTAGAGCCAGACATCCTGGAATGTGAAGTCAAGTGGGCCTTAGGAAGCATCACTACAGACAAAGCTAGTGGAGGTGATGGAATTCCAGTTGAGCTATTTAAAATCCTGAAAGATGATGCTGTGAAAGTGCTGTACTCAATATGCCAGAAAATCTGGAAAACGCAGTGGCCACAGGACTGGAAAAGGTCAATGTTCACTCCAATCCAAAGAAAGGCAATGCCAAAGAATGCTCAAGGTATCGCACAATTGCACTCATGTCATACGTTAACAAAATAACGCTCTAAAATCTCCAAGTCAGGCTACTACTGTACGTGAACCATGAATTTCTAGATGTTCATGCTAGATTTAGAAAAGGCAGAGGCACCAGCGATCAAATTTCCAACAGCCATAGGATCACTGAAAAACTGAGGGAGTTCCAGAAAAACATCTACTTCTGCTTTATTGACTATTCCCAAACCTTTGACTGTGTGGATCAAAACAAAATGTGGAAAATTCTTAAAGAGATGGGAATATAGACCACCTGACCTTCCTTCTGAGAAATCTGTATGCAGGTCAAGAAGCAACAGTTAGAACTGGACATGGAACAACAGACTGGTTCCATATCGGGGAAAAGAGTACGTCAAGGCTGTTTATTGTCACCCTGCTTATTTAACTTATATGCAGAGAACATCATGAGAAATGCTGGACTGGGTGAAGCACAAGCTGGAATCAAGATTGCTGGTAGAAATATCAATAACTTCTGATATGCAGATGACACCACCCTTATGGCAGAAAGTGAAGAAGAACTAAAGCATCTCTTGATGAAAGTGAAAGAGGAGAGTGAAAAAGTTGGCTTAAAACTTAACATTCAGGAAACTAAGTTCATAGCACCTGGTCCCATCACTTCATGGCAAATAGATGGGGAAATAGTGACTTTATTTTTTTTGGCTCCAGCATCACTGCAGATGGTGCCTGTGGCCATGAAATTAAAAGATGCTTGCTCCTTGAAAGATAAGTTATGACCAACCTAGGCAGCATATTGAAAAGTAAAGACATTATGTTGCCAACAAAGGTCCATTTAGTCAGAGCTATGGTTTTTTTAGTAGTCACATATGGAGGTGAGAATTGGATTACAAAGAAAGCTAAGCACTGAAGAATTGATACTTTTGAACTGTGGTGTTGGAGAAGACTCTTGAGAGTCCCTTGGACTGCAAGGAGATCCAACCAGTCCATCCTAAAGGAGATCAGTCCTGGGTGTTCATTGGAAGGACCGATGTTGAAGCTGAAACTCCACTACTTTGGCCACCAGATGTGAAGAATTGACTTTGGAAAAGACCCTGATACTGGGAAAGATTGAAGGCAGGAGGAGAAGGGGAAGACAGAGGATGAGATGGTTGGATGGCATCCCTGACTCAATGGACATGAGTTTGGGTAGGATCTGGGACTTGGTGATGGACAGGGAAGCCTGGAGTGCTGCTGTCCATGGGTTCTGAGAGTCTGATCCAACTGAGCAACTGAACTCAATTAGGATATTCATTGGTTTTCTCTGGAAGCTATACATTTGCTGTGCAAAAATATGAATGAGTAACCAATTAGAGGCAATCTAAATTATCAAAATAAGAAAATTTTGTTAAGCATTTAATAAAAATTGCATCTATGTGAAAGTGACTTGCATTGATTTTTCATATATAAGATGTAAGGTCTCTCTTATTTTTAAAATTAATTTTTATTGAAGTATAGTTACAATATCCTGTTAGTTTCTACTGTACATCAACGTAAATCAGCTATGCATCTAAATATATTCCCTTTTTTAAGAAAAATTTTCTTCCCATTTAGTTCAACACAGAACACTGAGTTCCCTGAGCTTTAAAAACAGCAACTTAAATTGATGGAAGTAACAATGCTTCTGTTTCTCACACCATTTCCATATATCTTCATACATTAATTAGCATTCTTTGTAAGCTTTGGTGAGTCCTTTAATTTTTCTGTACTCCATTTCTTTTGTACAAACGAGATACCACTCTGACACACAAAACATGTGATTGTTTTTCCTTCAAGATCTCTTGGAGAGAAATTTTATAATCACTTTCAATAAAAGTTTATTGTTTTAATCACCCTTATGCAAGGTATATATATTTTCATCTTTGCATCCAGTATTTTAAAAATCTGTGTGATAGGTTAAACTGTTTTCCTTTAACTCTGAGCTTTAAGGGTCTAGGAAAGGTCTNCGAGATACCACTCTGACACACAAAACATGTGATTGTTTTTCCTTCAAGATCTCTTGGAGAGAAATTTTATAATCACTTTCAATAAAAGTTTATTGTTTTAATCACCCTTATGCAAGGTATATATATTTTCATCTTTGCATCCAGTATTTTAAAAATCTGTGTGATAGGTTAAACTGTTTTCCTTTAACTCTGAGCTTTAAGGGTCTAGGAAAGGTCTAGGAAATAGCAGCAGAATCCTCTTGAAATTACTCTTCAAGTTCTAGCAGACAGTTCTGCTTTCCTTCAGGTGAAATTCTTCTGCTTGCTGACATTTATATGAAGTAGCTCTCTGTTGTTTCAGTACATACTAAATAATTCATTTAAGTGGTGCCTCTGGTTCTGAAAAAAATGTTTCTTTAATACAACCCCTTCTTTTCCTCAGGAGCAGTTACCATATTTGAAAAAAGTCAAAAAGGTGGTATAATGAAAAAAAGCTGAGGCAGTATTTGTCCTCAAATTTAGGTGTATGCAATCATAAATCATTTTACTTTCTCATTCTGTAACCTCACTTAGAGATGTTTTTCTCATTAATAAGGAACTTAAATTACTATATATGTTATTTGGAACTTTTGTAAATTAGTTTTACTTTAACATTGGCATAGACTTCTTTAGGTCTAAGTACTGCTTCTGACTCTGACAACTGAGTGACCTTCAATAAATCTTTTCATATTGAGTGGCCTGTGTTTTCATAGCTTTAGTAAAGTATTAACTGTGAAGCTATGTGTGTACGTGTCTTTGAGAGTGGTCTTGCATGCAAAAATTGCTAACTAGAAATTAATTTTGGCTTAAGAATTTCACCTTCAGTTACTAAAGTTCTAAACAAAAACTAAATCTTAAACTTAGTTTGGACAAAATTTTTATTAAAAACTTTTTAAAATTGAAACATTTGATTTATAATGTGTTTGTTTCAGGTGTACAGCAAAGCTATTTAGTTATACATAGATACACATATATATATTTTTCAGATTCTTTTCCATTATAGGTTATTGTAAGATATTAAATATAGTTCCCTGTGCTATACAGTAGGTCCTTGTTGTTTATCTATTTTATATACAGTAGTATGTATCTGCTAGTCCAAAACTCCTAAAGCATCTTTATCCCTCCCTCTCTTCTCTTTCTCCTTTGGAAACCATAAGCTTGTTCTGTGTCTGTAATAGGAATATATGTTATTTCAACCAATGTTGGGAGTACCTCCAATATAATTTGGGGGGTAACATTCCCACTTTCTGGGGATAATGCAGATTCAAGGACAAAGACTGGATTCTTATTAAAATTATTCTACAATTTCTAGATGCAAGTTGTTACATATGTGCATTCAAGTTGCAGAACTTTCAGAACTTACAGACTTACAACTTACAACTTCAAGTTGCAGAATTACTAATTCTTCTGTCTACCCATAGGTTCATATATATTGCTCCCATGATTCGAGGTTTTTTTTTTTTTTTTCAAACCTTAAAATATATGAATGTATTTTCCAGAAAACTTATAGACATTTGCCTTTGTTGAAATCTTTATTATTGCTTCTTGAACCATACTGATTTATAGGTTTTTATAATAATAAATGATTAAATTTTAGATACCTTTAATTGTTCCAAATGATTATTTCATTATAACTTTGAAAGTCATCCAAATGACATAAATGAAAAAAATTTAGCAATGTTTTCAACGTTAATACTCAACTCACTTAAAAATTGATTGTGCTTGTGCTATGCAAAAGACCATTTCCAGGAATTTGGAAAAATAAACAGTTCATCATGAACTGGCCTTTTAGAGAGCTAAAATTAAAGAGAAAATAAACATTTTAAAGTAGAATTCAAGTACAATGAAATACCAGGTGTTTCCACAGATATAAAAATACTAATGGAGTGTTTTGAAAGAATCATTTTATATAATTGACTAGGGAAAACTAGACTGGCATCTTAGAGACAGAAATTTATCGTTGAGTTTTGAAGAACTGACAGATAAGAGGGCAAGAGGTGGATGTTATGAAAAACTTTAAAGTAGAAGGTATTTAACAAAGCCAAAAATTTTGAAGATCACTAGATGTATTATGGGAATAACTGTATAGAGAAGACAGGATGAGAGTGAAGTAATATTAATGAAACATGCATATCCTTGCACTGAAAATAACTTTGAATGCCAGAAAAGAGTCAGAACTTCGTTCTGTATTCATAAGGAACATAACTCTAATAATCATGCACTGGGTAGATTTGAGAGTATTATGTAATAAAAAACTAAGAGCTTAGAAAAGAAGACAGTGGTGAAAAGTATACAGTGAAGGAGCTGATCATATAGAACTTGCATCTGACTGGTGATTTTGCAAGGTGTTAACTGGTGAAAGAAAAGAGAGATCTGATTATTAAGATTCAAAAAAGTATGAACATGTACATCAACTTGTGCGTGCTCATTCCCTCAGTTGTGTCCCACTCTTTGTGACCTCATAGACTGCAACCTGCCAGGGTCCTCTGTCCATGGGATTGTTGTTGTTCAGTTGCCCATTCATGTCTGACTCTTTGCAACCCCATGGACTGTGCACGCCAGGCCTCTCTGTCCCTCACCATCTCCCAGTTTGCTCAAGTTCATGTCCATTGCATCGGTGATGCCATCCAGCCATCTCATTCTCTGATGCCTTCTTCTCTTTCTGCCTTCAGTCTTTCCCAGCATCAGGGACTTTTCCAGTGAATTAGCTGCTCACATCAAATGATCAAAATACTGGAGTTTCAACTTCAGCATCAGTCCTTCCAATGAGTATTCAGGATTGCTTTTCCTTAAGATAGGTTGGTTTGATCTTGCTGTCCACGGCATTATCAGGAGTCTTCTCCAGCACCATAATTTGAAGACATCAGTTCTCCAGCCCTTTGCCTTCTTTATGGTCCAGGTCTTACAACTGTACATCACTACTGGGGAGACTATAGCATTGACTCTGTGGACCTTTGTTGGCAGAGTAATGCCTTTGGTTTTCAAAACACTGTCTAGGTTTGTCATAGCTTTCCTGCAAAGAAGCAAACATCTTCTGATTTCATGACTGTAGTCACCATCCACAGTGATTTTAGAGCCCAAGAAGAAGTCTGTCACTATTTCCCACTTTTCCCCATCTATTTGCCAAGTAATGGGGCTGGACAACATCTTAGTTGTTTTAATATTTGGTTTTAAGCTGGTTCTTTTGCTCTCCTCTTTCACCCTCATCAAGAGGCTCTCTAGCTCCTCTTCACTTTCTGCCATTAGAGTGGTATCATCCGCATATCTGAGGTTGTTGATGTTTCTCCTGCCTATCTTGATTCCAGCTTGTAACTCATCCAGTCTGGCATTTCTCATGATGTGCTCAGCATATCGATTAAACAAACGGTGACAGCAGACAGCCCTGTCGTACACCTTTCTCAATCTTGAACCAATTGGTTGTTCCATAGAGGGTCCTAACTGTTGCTTCCTTGACCTGCATACAGGTTTCTCAGTAGACAGGTAAGATGGTATTCCCATCTTTCTAAGATGTGTATAAGAGACAGATGTGTGTACGTGTCTTTGAGAGTGGTCTTGCATGCAAAAATTGCTAACTAGAAATTAATTTTGGCTTAAGAATTTCACCTTCAGTTACTAAAGTTCTAAACAAAAACTAAATCTTAAACTTAGTTTGGACAAAATTTTTATTAAAAACTTTTTAAAATTGAAACATTTGATTTATAATGTGTTTGTTTCAGGTGTACAGCAAAGCTATTTAGTTATACATAGATACACATATATATATTTTTCAGATTCTTTTCCATTATAGGTTATTGTAAGATATTAAATATAGTTCCCTGTGCTATACAGTAGGTCCTTGTTGTTTATCTATTTTATATACAGTAGTATGTATCTGCTAGTCCAAAACTCCTAAAGCATCTTTATCCCTCCCTCTCTTCTCTTTCTCCTTTGGAAACCATAAGCTTGTTCTGTGTCTGTAATAGGAATATATGT
Source organism: Neotragus moschatus (assembly GCA_006410615.1). Taxonomy (NCBI): domain Eukaryota; kingdom Metazoa; phylum Chordata; class Mammalia; order Artiodactyla; family Bovidae; genus Neotragus; species Neotragus moschatus. The sequence continues at coordinate 45,514 of SJYA01002636.1, forward strand.
TATTTCAACCAATGTTGGGAGTACCTCCAATATAATTTGGGGGGTAACATTCCCACTTTCTGGGGATAATGCAGATTCAAGGACAAAGACTGGATTCTTATTAAAATTA